>JAAGKR010005132.1:35576-54036 GCA_011419295.1 Clarias macrocephalus | reverse complement strand
TCTGTTCATTCCAGCAGATGTGCGAGCAGTTTCATATTCCTAAAAATCACTTTTTCCGCTACCTCCAAATTCGTGACTTTGTGCGTAAAATGTTCCCTCAGTTTCCTGCCCCGCCTCCATGTTCTCCATATGATCATATATTGGAGGACCCTCTAAGATGGAAAGGCATCATATCAATACTTTATTGTAAAATCTTGGCCCCACTTCACACATCCCTTTCCCAAGTAAAAGCTTTGTGGGAGGAAGACTTAGAAATAGTTATTTCTAATGAGGACTGGGAAGCAGTATTATATAGAATACACAAGTCTTCAGTATGTGCAAGACACGGACTTCTACAGTGCAAAATTGTACATCGTGTACACTGGACAAAGCACTTTCAGGATGTAGATCCTGCTTGTGATCGCTGTAGGTTTTCCCCAGCCTCTCATGCACATATGTTTTGGTCCTGTACAAAGCTTAGGGGTTTCTGGTCCAGCATTTTCGATACTGTCTCTGGTTTTTTTTTTAGGAAAATCAATCTCCCCTTGCCCATTGATAGCCCTTTTTGGAATTACTCCAGCATCATACAATTTTACAAGGATACAATCTGATTGTATAGCTTTTATTATGTTGTTAGCCAAACGACTAATATTGCTGAAATGTAAGGATAAGAAGCCTCCAACACCAACACAATGGATTCGTGATGTCCTCTTTTTTCTTGGAGAAAATAAAGCATTCTATGAGAGGCTCATCTAGCCAGTTTCATAAAGCTTGGGACCCTTTCAAACAGTACGTCAAAGAACAGGTTTCATTGTCAGATATAGACTAATTTTACTTCCAGCATTTTTTTTCCCTCTTCTCTTGTGTATGACATTGATTGTGCATTTTTCACTGTTTTCTAAGCCACACTTATAATTATATTTATTATTGTTATTACTATTATTTAATTTGCTATTACCATTACTATATATGTATATAATTTCTCAATTGCATTAAGTTATTGTCTTTTGTTCTGCTTTGTTTTCTGTTTTGTAACGTTGTCTAAAAAACTCATAAATAAAGTTATAAAAAAAATTGTGAATGCTGTCTATGATAGCAAGGTTTTTACTTCTATTTGTACTTCTTCTATTATAAAAATAAATAAATGAACGAATTAATTAAAAATTAATTAGACTACTGATCAGTCTGAGCACTGACATTGAAGCTTCTGTATGTGAGGGACAGTATACGGAGAATATTCAGTGTAATACTGTGTAAAGTCTAGAACGAAACCCTAATAAAATGAAGCCTCATATGAACACAAATATCATTCAGCACTATACATCAAAAACACTTTGATTTTGTTTTATACCACAGAGCTGCTGAATTCCCGAATCTGTAAGTTATTCAAAAAAAAAAAAAAAAAAATATATATATATATATATATATATATATATATATATATATATATATATATATATATGTGTTACCTTCAACAATTTACATTGATTAAAAAATAATAATAATAAAAAAAAACTAATCAGTTTTATAATCAAAACTGCTGTGGTATAAGAGTAGCAAAGCACTTTATGACATTCTGTTTAAAAAATATTCAGTGTCAGTGTGATACCAATAAGTCATATTTATAACAAGCTCATCATTTTAATTATTATTTATCCAACACTGTGTCAGGTTTAATTACTAAATAAAATAAATAAAGTTATTTCTCACCTCTGACTGAAACCCAGCTTTTGGGTGACTCTCCTCTCTCTGGGTGTGTACAGTGGTAGAAACCTTCATCTGACTTTGAGACACTACTGATGGTCATCTCTCCTGTAGTCTGCTTCTGGAGAACTGAATCATCTTTATAGAAATCAGCACCAGAGTCTGAGATGTTTGTGTTGCGATATAAACAGTGTAAAGTCAGAGGATTTCCCTCAGTTACAGGATGGACAGGACTCTCCAGGATCACATCACCATCTGTAGGAAAGAGAAAACCACGTGTACAACAGGAATCATGTCATTGACAGGAACAAGGAGTAAATAGCAAACATATTCAATCTATGATGAAAGGAAATGCTGGATAGAAAATGTATTAAAAGTGTTAAAACTTAAGCATTTTATGGTTTCAGATTTCGAATTACTCAGTGATTAAATCGTTTCCTTTTCCTTCAGGAGTAACACACTACATGAAGACTCACTGTGCACTGTGATGTTGAGAGAATGACTGCGTCCTCCAGATTCAGACTGACACCAGTAAACTCCAGTGTGTGATGTAGAGAGGGAGCTGATGTTACATGTAGATCCTGAAACTGATGAACAATTGTACAGTGTCTCACTGTGTGTGTATCCTCTCACTGTCCATCCAGTAGAGTCTCTCTGGTCCTCACAGCTCAGTGAGAGAGAGTCAGCAGTAAAGTGTTGAGTTCTGCTGGGACTGATGATCAGAGACACTGGAGGAAATTTAACTGAAACATACATGTTATTATACAGATCTTATTCTGGAAAATTCAAATGTATTTTAAGTTTATTATGATTTTCCTCTTAATATACAGTTTATTAAACCTATTAAAACGGTACCATATAGTAGGTTTAATACTTGCTTTGACAATGCTGCCTTAATAAAAAAAAATACTTTCAAATATACAGGCATCGCAAGGTTGACAAAAGAATGACACAAATATTAATTTTCACAAAGTCTGTTTCCTTAGGTTGTATGATGGCAATTTGCATATAATTCAGAATGTTATGAAGAGTGATCAGATTGATTGCAGTCAATTGCAAAGTCCCCTCTTTGCCATGAAAATGAACTTAACCTCCCCCCTCACCAAAGAAAAAGGCGAGGACACTGCTTCTAGTGAGATCGCACTCAAATGAACCATTTATCAAATCATCAAAAACGTTAAGGAGAGAGGTTCAACTGTTGCAAAGGGTCTGAATTTCAGGCTTCAAAGTGCTAAAGTAAGTCAAGCAAAGGTCCAACCAGGACCAACTTCTAATGGTGATTCATCTGTGGGATTGGGGCACCACGAGTGCAGAGCTTGCTCAGGTACTGTATGGCAGCACGCAGGTAGAGTCATTTTCTCTGATGAATCTTCTTTCCAATTGTTTGTTCCAATTCTTTAAAAAAAAAAAAAATTGTCAGAAGGAGAAAAGGTGAGCACTATCATCAGTCCTGTGTCATGCCAACTGTATTGCATCCTGATGTGGTGAGAGAGAGTTGTGCACTTCCAATCCAGGTTTCCAGTTATGCATCTGATGCTGATTATCGGTTGTAGTTCGAGGGACTATAAAAGGGTGTTGTGAGAACAGCCAGGTGTGGCATTATTTTTACCCCCCAAGTTGCACTTCCGGAAGTTTGTTGCCATGTGCAAGAGGTATGTTTGGTGTGCTGTACTTCTGATTTTGTCCACATGAATGTTATGATCTAACTAATCGCAACCTCCTTTGGGAAGTGGGGTGTTTTCGGATCTTTATTATATCCAAGGTGAACGGATAAGCAGCTCATTGGCATCCATCATATTTGGCCCTTGTAAGGAGCTGCGCGCTTCGTGCTCGTGTACTGCAGGAGACGAATGCTGCTGTTTAGGTGGTATGTCGTGTTTTTTTTTTTTTGGTTTCTCCGTTCATCACTAGGTGTATGGGTTGACATGTTCGTCTTCCCCATTGATCTGTTGAAGGATTGGCTGCCATATACAGAGGAACCTTGGATTACAAACGTATTTCATTCCGGAAGCGGGCTTGTATATCTAAACACTTGTAAAGCTAATCGTATTTTCCCATAAGAAATAATGGAAAGTCAAATTAGGCCAAAATAAAAATAAATACATAAAAATTATTAATATAAAATGTAAATTAAAAATAAAACAAATGAACCTGCACTTTACCTTTAAAAAAAACTAAGAATAAATCCCAACAGATAACTGTTTGCGTTTGTCCGTGCAGACGCTGTGTACGAGTGTGTGTATTTGTGTGTTTGTGTGTGTATGTGGAATTACCCCTTCCCCTCTCCTTATCTTACCCCGTGGTAAGATCTGTAACCTCTCTAATGAGACTTTCTTTTGCTTTACATGCGCACATGTGTGTTATAATAACAAACACAAAATAAAAGATGCTTTACGTGCATGGATGTTGCTTGTATCAGTGAGAGACGCGCACTAAGGAAGACGATTACTCACAATTCAGCAGCCCCCAAAAAAAAAAAACTTTCACTTAGTTGTGATCATGTGACGCTCGGCATCAAAACAAGAAGCACATGCATGCTACATGATACTCAGTACTCATAAACCAAGACTTGTTCATTTTCCAAGTCAAAATTTAAAATCTTTGCTCTTCTTGCTGAACACTCGTGAACCAGGCTACTCGCAAACCGAGGCTGCACTGTACATACAGTAGATGTGATCTGCTTCACGCGGTAGGTGAAACTTATTTTCTTGGTGCCCGCCATACAGGTATGTGCCGTATCTTTTTACTGTAATATTATTTTATCTTTTAGGTAAATTGATTGGCTGGCGAGGGTGCTTTTCCCACGTGTCCTTGGCTTTGCATTGCTCACAGCTTGGCTTCAACTTCAGCACTGCTGTTTTGTTCCAGCTTAGTGTTTTATTGTTTTTTTCCCCCCATGCTTCATTTTAGTTTTGTTTTGTCCCTGCATCGTTTATTTCTGTGTTTTCATATTAGTTTCTTTTCTTTCCTTGTTTTGCCATTTATTGCAGTTCTGTTCCTTTGCTTGTACGGTTGGTTTGCTTATTTTTATGTTTTGTTTTTGTTAGTTTGTGACGGCTTGCTTTGTTTTGTCGGCTATTGCTTTTTAATGCTACTGCTTCAACACAAACTTTTGCTGGGCTGACGTTCTAGTTTTATTTGTCCTCCAAATTTGGAGGTTGCTTTGCCGCTTAACTGTTTTATTTTTATTTATATTTACTTATTTGTTATTTTCTCTTTTATGAGCTGGGGACAGGGAGAAGGCAGGCTAGCTGCTTGTAGAGTGGAGTGGAGTGCTACTACATTTTTACTAGTGTGTGAGAGGTTTGGTGCACGTTTGATTTATTGCTGGATAATATTCAGCTTGTGCAGTGTGTGGGGTTCAGGATATTTAGACATTCTTCCTCCATCATTAGTGATAATTTTACTTGTGATAGGTGTTCGTTAGTTAGCACTATATTAGGCAAAAAATTCAGGCTTTGAAACCAGACAATTTAAGTTATACAGATAATAAACTAACTATACCACATCAGAACCTAGAACACTAGAGATCACTCATCTCTTCTTTAAAATCGTCAACCTGTGTATTAGATCCTATACCGACTCATTTTCTCAAGCAGATAGTACCAGCAATAACAGAACCCCTGTTGAAAATAATTAACTTTTCACTCAGCAGTGGGTATGTTCCCAAATGTTCAGCAGTGGGTACAGTATGTTCCAATTACAGGCCGATATCAAACCTCCTCTTTATCTCTAAGATTCTGGAGCTGTGTTTTGAAAATCATGCTTTTTAGATCTTTTAGATTGAATCTGTATGACTGGATTTGAGGGTTCAGATTGATTAGTTCGTCCCTGCTGTGTGTATCCGCTGTTGGGTGGCGTGTCGGTAAGTAGAAGAATGATATTGTTGGGGAATAAGGTGGTAATATTTTACTAATAACTGTTAATTTGTATCTGTTTTAGGATTCTCCCTTTTGCTGACAGCTTTAGCTTTCGCTTCCATTTTTTGTTCTTAACGCCTTCTGCTTTCACGTCCAGCTTCGTTTGCAGCGCTTCCAGCTTTGCTTCCAGTGTCTTGGTGCTGGTGCTCTTTATGCCGGTTTGCTTTTAGCGTATCTGGCGTCATCACCTTCCGGCATTTTGTTTCCATTATTCCACCTTTTGGCTCCCTTCACGTGTGCTTGGTTGTCGCCGGTATTTAGACACGAATTGCTTTGGCGTGCTAACAGAAGTTCACGGTGAATGGTGATTGTGGTCTGTACCGATATTGCTAACGCCATTAGTCATATACCACAACCAGTAGCAACCAACAGAAGCTGTAGTGTCTGGTTCTGTTCTGTAATTTTACTTTTCCGCTTCGGTGTTGAAAGTGCCCTGTGTGAGCATACCAAACCTATTGAGGTTAAAGTAAGCTGTATTAAGTCATTTTGTTTTTCTTAGTTTCATTCTATTTCTTTTTATTTGATTTGTCTGGTTTATGCCTATCAAATGTGTTTGTATATCGCTGTATGTTTTCTGGTGATATGGCCATACTGTGATTCTGTCTTTCTTCTTTCCTTTTAGTTTATTTACCTTTTTGGTTGAAGTGATTGTTTTGTGTTGTGTGTGCTAAATACAGCGTATCTGCCTCAGCAGAAGTGTTTTTACTTGTTTTAGAAGCTTTTTTTATACTAATAAAGCATATGTGTTTGATTGTTTACCCACGTCTTTTGTCTATCATTCTGAGGGACAGAACCTGTGTGCTTAACATCATTTCTAACATCAAAATCCTGTAGTAATATAGGTATATATTATAGGCATGTTTCCCGGGCTAGATCCGGGGTGGCGCTGTCGGAATTAATTTAGTTATTGATTTTCTCCTCTAAGAACCTTCCGCTCCATCACATAAGCATGGTATTAGTTTTCATTGCTATACTGATGACATACAGTTATACATCTCGGCAAAACCAGATGAGAAATCCAGCCTACTAAAGTTAAGCAATGTGTGCAGGACATAAGAGATTGGATGTTAATTAACTTCCCTCTTTCTTAATCCTGATAAGACAGAAGTTTTAGTCATAGGACCACATGCAGCTAGAGGTAAGCTTCCTGATGACACTGTAACTTTAGACGGCCTTTCTGTTTCATCAAGTGCAACAGGGAAAGACCTCGATGTGATTATAGATTCCAAGCTTTCATTTGAAGCTCATGTAGATAATTTTACCAGGATAGCTTTATTTCACCTCAGAAATATTGCCAAGATAAGAAATATACTGTCACTAAACGATGCAGAAAAACTAGTTCATGCTTTTATCACCTCTAGGTTGGACTATTGGAACGCCTTACTGTCTGGTTGTTCAACTAGGTGTATAAACAAGCTTCAGTTAGTACAGAATGCAGCAGCGAGGGTCCTCACTAGAACCAGAAGATACGAGCACATCACCCCTATCTTATCTACACTGCATTGGCTCCCTGTGAAATTTCGCATGGATTTTAAAATACTACTTTTGACGTTTAAAGCACTAAATGGTCTCGCGCCACAGTATCTGAGTGAACTGTTGGTGTCTTACAATCCGCCACGCCTACTTCCATCAAAGAATGCAGGCTGCCTGTCAGTACCATGTATTATTAAAACTACATCAGGGGGCAGAGCTTTTTCTTACAAAGCCCCAAAGTTATGGAATAGTCTTCCTATTAATGTTCGGGACTCAGACACAGTCTCAGTGTTTAAGTCTAGGCTAAAAACCTATTTATTTAGCCAAGCATTTTTGTAAATAGATTAGCCTTAGGTAAAGGAGCAGATCTGGGGGACTCATGGACGTAGAGTATTATGGTGAACTGGTATGTTTAGATGCTGTCTTCCCCACTCTCATTGATCACTCAGTTTTGTTGCCGGTGAGGTGATTGGTTGCTTTACATCTCAGGGAGCCCTCATGTTTGTGTTTCCTTCTGGCTCTCCCTTTTAGTTATGCTGTTATAGTTAGTCCTGCCGGAGTCCCTGCTTGCACTTTGCACTAAATATATATTCACCTTATACATGTTTGACTGTGACCGAACCTAACTGCCATCTCTCCTTATCTTCTGCTCTCTTCTCTCCCTCTCTCTGTCTCTCTGTCGAGCTATACATGTCTCTCCTGAGCTGCCAGTGATCCAGACCCCTCTGCCCCCTGGAGCTGTCTGACTCGTCATGGTGTACTGCTTCTGGCTGGAGATCTCATCGCATGGATACCCCATGTGGTCTGTCTGGGATGTGTGTGACCGTCTTTTCCAAAAAGACGGTCCTGGCCTAGGCTGATGCAGTCAACTGTTCTCTGAGGACTTGTGACTTCAGTCGCTCGATAGTTCAGGACTGGAATTTCCTACAGTCTACCTGAGCCTCCAATAACGAACTGGACTCAATTAACTTAAACTTCCAGTCTCACACAGTATGATGCAGATCAATCCCTGCTATCCATTTTACCCAAATGAGGATGGGTTCCCTGTTGTGTCTGGTTCCTCTCAAGGTTTCTTCCTATTACCATCTCAGGCAGTTTTTCCTTGCCACTGTCGCCATCGTCCACGGCTTGCTCATCAGGGACAAATCATTTTGATTCATACACATTCACATTTCATGCAAACTTAAATAATTCCTTTGATTGTGTAAAGCTGCTTTGCGACAATGTCAATTGTTAAAAGCGCTATACAAATAAAGTTTAAATGAATTTAATTGAATCCGAGAGCAACTTCTCCCAACCATTTAAGAACAGTTTGGTTATGAACAATGCCTTTTCCAGCATAATGGAGAACCTTGTCATGCGGCAAAAGTGATAACTACTGTAAGTGGCTTAAGAAACAAAGTATTTAAATTTTTGGGCCCATGGTCAGGAAACTCCCCAGACCTCATTGAGAACTTGTGGTAAATCCTCAAGAGACGCTTGGACAAACAAAAACCTACAAATCTTGAAATGCTTGTAATTATACTTCAGTATAACATACTAAGACAAAAAAAAATCTAAAAACACTGAAAGAGCAGACTTTGTAAAAATTTGTGTCATTCTCAAAACGTTTGTCAATGGCTGCAGTCTCAGGTGCAGTTTGTACAGTTGTATGAGGAATTTAGCTTTTTATAGCTTTGTAGTTTTTTTTTTTTTTTTTGTACTGACTTAATAATGAAGTCATGAAAAATAAATATGTATAACAAAGTTTGTAAAAAAAAAAAAAGTGACGCAAGACCCAACACTCTGGATGAGCTTAAGGCCGCTATCGAAGCATCCTTGGCCTCCATAACACCTCAGCAGTGCCACAGGCTGATTGCCTCCATGCCACGCCGCATTGAAGCAGTCATTTCTGCAAAAGGATTCCTGACCAAGTATTGAGTGCATAACTGAACATAATTATTTGAAGGTTGACTTTTTTTGTATTAAAAACACTTTTCTTTTATTAGTCAGATGAAATATGCTATTTTTTTGAGATAGGAATTTTGGGTTTTCATGAGCTGTATGCCAAAATCATTAATATTAAAACAATAAAAGGCATTAACTACTTCAGTTGTGTGTAATGAATCTAAAATATATGAAAGTCTAATGTTTATCAGTACATTACAGAAAATAATGAACTTTATCAGAATATGCAATTTTTTTTAGAAGGACCTGTATATAATTCTTATATGCAAACTTCATCTCTGCTAACTCTGTGAGGACTAATTACACCATGTTTATATTTGTTAATAAAGTTAGAGTAATGTAATGAAGTACAACCCTGAATGATTAAGTAAATTAATCAGCAGATTTGGTTTATATTTATCTTGTGGAAAAGTACAATTATAAACTGTAACTAATCTTATTTGTTCCTCTTTCTAAATTTAATTGTAATTTTTTACTCAGATTTATAAATAGATTGAAATAAAAAGTCTTAAACCTTTAATAATGTAGTTGTAAATACTTTGCTTTATTCTTCGTCTCTGTAGCCCTGAAAAGAAAAAAATAATTGTTAGAGACTGGACTTGTAGGATCATGTTTTATATTTTTGTGTAAACAAGTGTGAAGTGTGTTAATTGAAATATTTGTAGTCTATGTTTTATAGACTTCAGAAATGTGACATTTAACATTTTGTTTACCTGCATAAGCCCCAATACTATTATGCAAATTAATTGAATTACTAGTGTTTTTACATAACCTTATGTCATGATTTTCTTAATCTGATTAGATTTTCTGTTATTCAGTGTTATGAAACAAGTTTAGTAATCATGCAGCATTTGTGTATTCACAACTATTATACCAGAGAACGAACACGCACGCACACACACGCACGCACACACATGATATAATAAATAAAGAAGGGGCTCTGCTTTTTTTTTTTTTTTCAGACAGAAAATTCCCTGATTTAATGATGGACTGAAGATTAAAAAGATCAAATTGTTCTTACCTACTAACTTCATCAATTAGGACATTTTAGTTTATCCAATACATTTAGAATAAACCAAGTGTACAAAAAAATATTATTTAAAGTGATGTTTCAGTTTGTGATGTGTAAAAGTATTGTTATTAAAAGAATTTTAATCAGTAATCTCTTGTACAGTGACCCCGCAAATGTTTAATCAAAACCCCTAATAAATTCTAATTAACATGTTACTGTTTGTTAGTAATAGTGATACCATTATTGTTGCTTATGTTCTGTTTAGATGTTCAGCTTTTAGTGTATGTTTAATTAGAGGTTAAAGAGGAGTATGGAAGGTGGTGAAAGTCTGACCGTGACACATTTATCTACATGCAGCCAGTAATCAGGCTGATGCTCAGAATAAAACATGCTAATGGACACCAATTGGAATAAAAAATATATTGGCAGAAATGAAATGTACATCTGATGAAATAAGGTGTACAAACTTTGAAATGATTTAAAAAAAAACATAAATAAATCTTTGTGATTACTTTGACAGTGTGCTCCAGGTTGAAGATGAATGTGAAATGCTGAACAATTTCATTGCATTAAATATTTTTTTTTATTAAACTCTAGTAGTTACATCTGAGTGAGTTGGGGTTTTCTGAAATGATTACTTGCTAACACAAACTGCATAATTGAACTTGGGGTGTCCATTGCAGACGGCGTAAATACTTACACAATCAATCCGCTTATTAGTCAAGGAATGTTTTCTTACATAAAACATTATTGGTATGTGGTGTGGTGCAGGGTGATATTAGATCTTATATGTTTGTTGCTGAAATCTTTGTCTAGCTCTCATGCTGTAATAATATGGCAAATGTGTCAACTCTCATGTAGGAATCAGCAAGGTGTAAAAACATATACAGTACGGGTCCATTTTTTAGGGTAATAAAGGTATGTAGTGTACTCAGGCTATACTACGGGAAGGTGATATGAGAGTACTGAGCTAATATCTACAATATTCAGTGAATATGGCCCTTTTTGAAAACACTATCACTGGTGACATGTGAGCAAAAATATCAGGATTTCTTTAAATAAGCCAGGAATAAAATGAAGGTATAAAACGTGAAGTTGCCAGACTTGAGGTTCTATCTGAAAGAGATGTAAATATATCTATAGCGCTTAAGAGGTGCTGAATTCTCATTGCACATTTTTGTTTTAAGATTGAAATATATGATTGTAATGAATGCATGTTCTCTGTTGGCTGTCATTTGGGTGTAATAATACAATGCATAAGCCTTAAAATGCCAGCAGATCAGCAGAAACCTGATTGAGATTCCATAAAGCCATAGAGAATCAGGAGAGTCACACACAAAAACATTCCTGAAGGACATTATTGCTTCAGTCTTTTTTCACAGCCTAAATAACATTTTAAGAATTATACTCGATGCACAATTTAACACAAACCTATTCCACTACTTATTTAAAAAGTTATATTTTCCTGGTTAAAAGCCACTGAAGGTAAAGCCCCTTTGTTCCAAAGTCTATGATTTCAGTTCAGTGTGTTTCCTTAATACAACTTGTTTCTCACAAGCGAAACTAAACACACCTAAATATGGTGGCCCAAGAGGGCAAAACATCTCTCGTGTGTGTGTGTTTTCTGCGTAAGTGTGTTTTTCTTGTGTATGTTTTTTTTCCTGTGTGTAAGTACACTCTAAAAAAAATTAATCTGTGGCCTTGTAAATTTCACAATAATAAAAAGGTTATGTTACCTTACTAAGATTTCTAAAAATCACATATGTGATTTGTTTGAGTTGGACATATCAAAATAAATGGCTAAAAAAAAACTATAATAATTTTGTCTTAAATTTACACTATAATTTAAGTTTATTTTACAAATGTAAATTAGTATTTGACTAACTGAATTATATTTTTGTTACATTTCAAATCAAAATATTTGAGAATGGACTACTTATACTGATTAGTTTCAAGAACTACAATTATCACTCATTCCAACTTAATATTCTTTATGTTTAACAACAATAATTTAAATAATTAGGTAAAGTGCAAGAACTCATGGGAAGTCTGATGTAACATCAGAGACAGGAGGCGAGGACACACTGCTGTGAGGACGAGCAAGAAGCATCTAGAACACTCCTTACAAATCCTGGTGAGTAAGCAGCTACTATAGTACAACTTAGTGAAATAATGACTCATGCATGCATACACAACTTTATAAGGTGTAAGTTACTTTTCTGAATACTATCATAGCCGTGCTCCATAGCTAAAATGCAGGATAGCTACCTAGCAATAGGCAAGTCCTGTTCATTGTGATTTTTCTTGTTTGTTCCAACCACCAAACTGTTGAGCTAAAGCGTGGTTAATGCAGATACTTAAAATCTGATGTAAGAGGAGATGCTTATTTGTTTAACACCATGCAGCATGCGCATGCATGTCAGGCTTTCCTTCGAGTTTATCGGCGTAGGCGGCCGCAGTTAAGCCTCAATATTTGAATTTTTTTCCCACCAAATGTAGTGATTTTGGTCAGTGTACCGTGACCTATGGTTCGAATATAAAACTATCATCTTCAAAAAATTAACTCATTTGTAATAGTCCACCTTGCACAATGAACCATGAGTCTGTACAGCTCTGAGCGCAGTACAGCTCCAGTCATGCTGTACAGCATTAGGGGCAGACAATTTAATTAGCAGCATAATGCTGCATAGCTTTGTTAAACAAAATAGGACTTCAGATTTTTTGTTTTTGGTTGTCAAAAGGTTGCAGAAGTCTGACCGGGTCTTGTCCAGAACCGCCATCACTGACTTGTGGGGTGCTTTGTTGTACATACAGGCATTATGTTTGTTAACATAATGTGTGTGTGTGTGCACGCATGTAAAAAGTCCAGTAAGCAGCATTAACAACTAGTTACTAGGGGGAGTCACTAGTTTACTGTACGTACGTCCACTATTGCACAAAATAACATCATACAAAGCTGATGTCAAATGAAGGAGACTAGCACACAGACAATGACATCATTGGCACACAAGGTGACGTTATAACAAGCCGAAATCTCTGTTTCCCCTGTCCACACACCACCACTGAAAATGGAGTTTTCCAAAAGCTCCGTTTTCAACGACCAAAACTGTGTTTGCATGTGGATGAAAGGTGAAAACTGCAGATAAAAAATCTCAGTTTTTTATTTATTTATTTGTTTATGCCGAGTGTACAAATGTAAACATGTATTTCTGAAATCAAGCAGAAAAAGTTCTTGTTTATTCTGACATTTACCAGATGATTAAATCTGAGAGGTGAAAATTCACTCAGTGTTAAATACAGGAGAGATGATCAGTGGTTTATCCTCGTACCAAGGACAGAAGAATGGATAGAGTTTCTTCTCAGTGAAAGACTGAGCAGTGAAAGAGTAGATATGAGATCTGGAGTTTACATCATAAAAGGAGACCAGACCCTCCTCATAATCCACAAACACCCCCACCTTCTCCACCTTCTCTCTCAGTGTGAGGCGGACAGGGGGTCCAGCATTAGCTTCATAACGATTCCTATCCCACAGTCCCACAGTCCAGACTCCATCCTGAGGTCTCCGGCTAATCCTCTCCTTCCTGTTAATGTTCTCTCTCACGACTCCTAAATCCCACGCAGTGTTCCCGCTGACCTGCACCTCATAATAAAATCTCACTGAGGAGAAACTCTGCTTTCCCAAAACACAGGGATAAGAAGTAAATCTCTGTGGTGTGTCAGGGAGATTCTTTTCTGTGACTTCTCCTCTCACTTGTTTTCCATCAGCAGACAGGATGAGTGTAGGATGAGCTGTATCAGGATCCAGAGTCACATCCACTGAGAGAGAAACACACAGAGTGAGATGTGAGTTTCAGGAGAAAAAGATTAAATTATCATCATCAGATCAGATTAATTAGGATTTATAAGAGGATTAAGAAAAGATATAAGAAGATTAAAGAATGAAACAATTAAAATCATCTCTTGTAAAAAGAGAAAATTTATAGAGGTTACAGTATGAGCCTGTCAGAACCAGTGGCGGCCGGTCAATACGGGGCACAGGAGCGCCACCCCGCTTAAAGTTAGGCAGAGAAGAATGCTACTTTAACATGTAATTATTTAACATAATAATAATTTATTTTAATAATGAAATAAAATAATTTAGTCACAATATTCTGCTGTATTTCTTAATATAATTTATTTGCAATTATAATCTAAAATCTAAACTGTATTACGTTCATTTGTGTTCGTGTACATAGGGCGCTGGACAAACAAGTGTCATGCATGTGACTTGAGACTGAGCTCTGATTGGATCTTTTCAAATCATCCTTGGGGCGCAGCACTGTGCGCCCTGAACCCTCCCACTTTTGTTCTTAGCGAATCAATATTGTTTTTAAATATTTGAGCTCATGTGATTAGACCATTCTCAACGAGTCTTTTCAGGCACTTCTTATGGCAAGCGGAGCTGCTGACTGGATGCGATGTTAGTCAGGACTTTATTTTATACTAGTAATAATGATGCGCAATCACCTGATAAATGGTACAGGCCTGATACAGGCGAGTATTAAAAGTTTAATTTTAATTTTGTTTGCCCCCCCCCCCCCCCCAAATGTTTTGCACCAGCCGCTACTGGTCAGAAATGAGAAATATTACGTTTAACTTCTGAAACCGGTACAAGATGCTCCAGGCTCGATTAGCTTTGTCTAGCCCTGAGTAACCCGTATTGTAGAGTTTTACGCTGAATTTTGCAGCCTGTAAAACATTGAACACTGTATAACACTGTTAAAATTTGAACAGACTTCTGGAAATCTGACAACTGAATTATCTAATATGATTTTTTGAAGACTAATACAATAAAATAAAATAAATCAAAAATTTTCAAGATGTTAATTTAAAATAAGTAAATATAGATGTGTTGTGATAGTCTCATATCTCTCAGTATTATGAATATCATGTGCTGTAATGTTTTTTTTTTTCCTCCCAAACACAGACAAACAGAGCTCATGACTTCATGAGAAAATTTTGGTGTGGAAACACAGTGGAAAGCAAAGTGAAAGAAAAAACAAAAAATGTCTGTCTCACCCCTGTAAGTTTTATCTCTGTCATATAGAGACGTGCTGCTATAATCAGTGTACATGTATCTGGCATAAGATTGGGTTACTATCCTTCATCTATTTATTATCAAAGAACAAAATGCATTATAAAACTGTGACATCAAATTTGCAATTACACCTTCAAGACAAAGTGCAATTTGTAAATTTTAAGAATTGCAATAGTTCCATATCTGGGGATCATGTTTAAAACATACCAAGGTACACTACAGCGCTAGATAATTGATATATTGTGTTATAGTCTGTTAGCTTAAATTCTTCAACTATTTATTCCTTTTTTGCATTCTTGTATTATATGTGCATTCTTCTTTTATTATTTTTCTTTATCACTGACTCAGAGAGTAGGATTTTCAAAAACAAATACCAATGCAGTAAACTGTTATGTTTACAAATGGCAAATTAAAGTCTCTTGATTCTTGATTTTACATTTACTGAAACAATATTAGTAAATGCAAAACTTTAAATGCTCTGTTTGAGACTTTTGCCAGTGATGTTGCTTACTTACTATGGCTGCAGAATAGAAGAAAGAATAGCATGTACAGTTCAAGCTATAAGACTGAACTGATTAATGCTTTTCCAGTGTTATGAAAGTCTGCTTATTGCCTGTGTTTATAAATTCCACCATCTACTGCTGGAGGTCTTGCTGCAGGGGCCCCAGCTTTGGTAGATTGTACTCCTTATCCTTTGGTATACAGTAGGTGGTTGGTCATTCTGTCCTCTGTGCCAAGACAATGTCCCAGTGTGGCACACATTTCACTGTTCCTGCATTGTGGGCTACTGATCATGATGGTTCTTCTGCCCCTTCCACCAGTTCCAGTCTTCGTGTACTTAAAGAGAGTGGCATCCCTCACACAAACCACTTGTTATTAAGGTCTTGCTTCACTTAGTTTAGCAGTCCAGTTGAGGCAAGGTCCAGGGTATGGCAGATGGTACTATATGTACTACCCTCTACTTGGAGCCATAAGTGAGCGTCATTAGGTGCTTTGTCATAGACATGTGACTCAACCCAAGATGAGAGATACAACTTCTTATAACAAACCTGCATGCAGTCATTAAAAGTTAACTAACACAGGATAAGTGTGCACATTTAGTCACTTCCTGTTTATCCTTTAGAAGCTAATATTAAAATGCTATTAAAAGGCAGGGCTTGCCGCTCAATTTAGTGGAAGCCTTTACAGCAGGCATAGCGTAGATTAGTCAAATAAATTCTTGTTTCTTTATTAAAAAACTGTTGCCTTAGTCATGTATTTTAAAATTGATAAATACCAGACTTTGTATTATCCTCGTTGGCCGTGGGATAAACAGGATTGGTAAGATACGCTCAATTGTGCTATACGGTGGAAGGATAGTATATAAAGTATATGCTATAAATTTTTATTTTGTTAATCAAATTAACCCAAATCGTTAAAGATTTGATTGACCTCTGACCCAGAGCTGAAAAGTAAATAAAAAAGGTAAAGAATGCAGCGGTCATTCTTTGTCTACATTATGTAAACCCTACATATTAATGGTGGAGAATGCATTGGGCATTTTGTTCACATTAAAATGTCTACAGGTGATTGGAAAGGCCAAACTTGCCGTCTGACGTATAAGTTATTCTTTTACTTTATAAGGCCAAAATAATTAATAAACCTACCTGACTTGTTACTGATGTTCAGGCTCTATTTACTGACTAACTTCATCCTCTTTGTCACCTGATCATTCACACTTTATGGTGCTGTTCTTCACTGATCAATGAGAGTTCATTGAATTAGAAACTGAGCTCTGATTGGTTAAACAGTTTTGGCAGCATGCAGAAAACCCCAGATGATGGGGTCTCTCTCTCTCTCTCTCTCTCTCTCTCTCTCTCTCTCTCTCTCTCTCTCTCACACACACACACGCACGCACACGCCCGCACGCCCGCACACCCGCCCATGCGCATACAAACTCCAGAGGGAACTATTTAGGTCTAATGAAGATAAAAAGGTTGAAAAAAATTCTTACCTGCAAACTTCTTAATCTTTGCTAACTCTGTGAAACACATAATTACACCATGTTTATATTTGTTTATGCAAATAAAGTTAGAGTAACATAATATTGTAATCTATATACTATAGACCAGAAGTATAGACCTAAATAATTAAATAATTTCACCAACAGATTTGAATAATTTCAAATTGTGACTAATCTGATAATCTGTTGCTCTTTCTAAATCTAAATATAATTTATCTACTCAGATGTCTAAATGGATTGAAATAAAAAATTCTAAAAGTTTTACAAATTAAGGTGTGATTACTTTCTTCTATCCGTTGTCTCTGTGGCCCTAAAAAGAGGGGGAAAAGTTCATATTAGAGACTCGACTTAAACATTTAGGGTAATTTACAGTAGGATAAATGTAGTTAAATACAATTTTTTGAATTAACTTCTTTAATATTTGCAATCTACATTCATTATACTACAGAAATGTGTTCATTATATTTAATTTAACTTCATAAGGGCAATAATATTATACAATTGAACTGAATAACTATATAATTGTTTATTTGTGTTATTATGAAACCTGATTTCATTTTCTGTTCAGTTTAGTAGTGATGCAGTATTTATTTGTGTATTCTTACTATTATACCATAGGACAAACACACACGCACACACACACACACACACACACACACACACACACACACACACACACACACACACACACACACACACACACACACACACAATAATAAATAAAGAAGAGGCTCTGCTCCTGTTGGTGAATTTCAGTTGCTTTTTTTCCTGTTCATGTACTGAAAATAAAAATATAAAATTGTTCTTACCTACAAACTCCTCCATCACTACCAACTCTGTGAAACATGCATTTAGGAAGTATATAAATTTATTAGATTATAAATTTTTATTCATTTAGAATAAACCAAGCATACCATAAAAAAGCATATATTTTTATAAAAATATAGATATTAAAATAATTTTTAAAAATCTAATTTCTCATTTCTTTTAGCATATTTTGCTTCTTTTTTTTTACACCAGAATTAAGTTCAGAAAAAAAGGAGTAATCAATTATAAACTGTTGTTACATGCAAATGTATAATCAAATTGCCTAATACATTTTACTAAACTGTTGTTACTGTCAGTCCTCTGTTAGTGATGGTCATAAAGTTAGTGTTGCTTATGTTCTGTTTAAATGTTCAGCTTTTAGTGTATGTATAATTAGGGGTTAAAGAGGAGTGTGGAAGGTGGTGATGTCTGACAGTGACAGATTGATTTACATGCGGCCAGTAATCAGGCTGATGCTCAGAATTCAGTCACACCTCAATTGGAATATGAAAAAAAAAAAAAAAAATATATATATATAT
>JAAGKR010005132.1:12418-35556 GCA_011419295.1 Clarias macrocephalus | reverse complement strand
TTTTTTTTTTTTTTTTTTTTAATATAATTATTTTAAAAAATTATAAAATTATAAAATTATATTAATATATATACAGAATATACAGATTCATAGAGCCACACTGTAACGTATAGTGTAAAGCCACCATAAAAGAGTCAAGGTTATAATAACAACAGAGAAGGACTAAATAATATTTTTTGGAATGCACAAAAAGTACATATAAGTATATTATTTAGATTTCCACATTTGGCATAAAATTAATATATTATACTGTAGATTTATTTAGCTGGTGGAACATTAATGTGAAATTATAGCAGTGAGAAATGAATAATTACCTTTTTCAAAAGTAGATTTTGGCAGCACTGAAAAGAAAAAAAGATTAATATTGGAGACTGTGTTTAGGCCATGTCCACCCCAGGGGCCATTCCAAAAGTGGGGGATAGGGGGTGGGCACAGGGTGGGCACGCCCCCCCCCCCCCCTGAAATATAATTGCCCCCCCTAGTATTATTTGGCAAACGTTCTGTCAACCTGACAATGCCAAACGGCATTAAATCAGACTGCCGTCAATGCCTTGTATGCTCAGAGCGCAGTCACTCACTCATTGCCTTAGAGCACCGTCACTCACTGTTCAATTTGCCAAAGGGAATCACAGTTCTGCGATTTTCAAAATGGAGGAGAGAGACACACACCATGACAAATCACTGTTTATGGTGTGTACACGGTCACTTTTTTTAAATATCACCCTGATAGCATGTTTGTTGGATTATTTACACATGACTGATCAAGACTGACTGGCAGACTGCTGAATAGAGATGACTTAGCAGCAGTGCTCTCCACCACATAAATAGTAAACAGATAAATGTTACTTTATCAGTTCTTTTTATGAATAAATGTGCAAAAATCTTTTCTCAAAAATATTAAATAATTTTCAGGCTCTTGTGGCAGTGCTACATTTAACGTACTTAACATATCCTACCCATATTGGGGCACAAGGCATTGCTCACAATTTTGTAAATCATGCTTAATGTTTTCTAAGACATGATGTATTTCTAATTTAATCTGATTTCCCCCGCGCCCCCCCTGACTGGTTCATGGTCCCCCCCTGTAAACCCCCCCCCCCCTTTCCAAAATTCTGTTTTCGGTGGTGTTGTGTGGAAAGCAGAAACTAAGATTTCGGCTTGTTGTAATGTCACCTTGTATGCCAATGATGTCATTGTCTGCGTGCCAGTCTCCTTGATTTGACGTCAGCTTTGTTCATGAGGATATTTTGTGCAGTGGTGGACGTACGTAGCAAACTAGTGACTGTGTTAACATTGTTTACTGGACTTTTTACATGCGTGTACTTGTAACACATGCAGTTACTACACATTACATTAACGAATCGGTGCCTGAATGTACTATGAAGCTCACTGCTGCTACATAAAAAAACTCAGACTCAGACTCTGCAGACAGCGACAGCGCTTTTGGATGAGACCCGGTCGAACTTCTACAAAGTGCAACAGGTAATGACGTTTTGTCTAGTCTTCTGATTGTTGATTAGTGAGGCTTTACAGCGCTTAAGAGGGTGTTTTGCTTTCTCATGTGGACAAAAATATTTTTAAAAAGTAGGTCGTGTGGACAGAATTATTTTTAAAAAACAAAATTGAAAAATCTCATTTTTAAAAATACCCAGGTACGTGTGGACATGGCGTTAGACCATGCATTTTTCATTTAAAAGTTGTGTTGTATAATACTATCCAGGTTCCCTCATCTGCTTTTTTACATTGTACACACTGTAAAATGTCGTGTCTTAATTTTCTTTCCCCAAATTAAGTTAATTTTATTTATAAAACTACATCAAACATCAACATGGAGAACAATGTGATCTCAGTGACATTGTACAGTACCTCAGGTGACCACTCTTTAAAATGGACAGATGCATAAAAGCATCTGTAAATGCACTATACATATAACATTTAATGTTTTATTATTAAAGAAAATAATTTAAATATTACCTTTCTTGTAAAAAACAGCTGCAGTTACAATCAATCCCACAGCAGTAATACATGCTGGAACTGAAATACCAACAGCCCACTTCCAAGCATTAAAGACTTTACCTACAATAAAAACTCATTGATCACATGACTGATATTTTATCCGTGCAAGAATTAACTAGTAACTACAAAACAAAACACAGAGCATTGTGGCAGAATAAACAATAATAAAATAAATGAAATATAATAAAATACACAATAATGATGCATTTTTCATTGCAAAAAAATGTAGGTGTTGTTCTTGCTCATGTTTCCTTATTCTTCACCCCATCTATAATTATTACAGTAGAATGTAACAGTCTAAATCTATGTGTGGGAGCTTTTTATTATTATAGACACTTACTATTAATGATGACTTCTGCTTCCATCATGTGATGATCTTGTAGAATATTGCAGTCAAATTTGTTAGAGCTGCTATAATCATGAACAGTGATGCGGCGTTTCACACTGAAGCCCTCCGTGTCTCTGTGTGTCTGTGTCTCTTCTGCAGGCAGACGGGCTCCTTCACTGTCCAGCCACCAAACCTCAGGTTCAGGATTCCAGCCTCTGGACTCACACACTAGATTAATCCCTCCTGAGTTATCATAACTCTCCATCGTGATCACTGGGTGACTTCCCTGAGCTACAGTCAATAAAAAAATAGTATTGCTTTAAATAAAGATTTTAAAATAAAAATAAAAACCATAACTAATGTACACTTCCTGGATAAAAAAAATTCACGTTTCAGCTCGGTCAAATTATTTGCCAGCATCAAGAAAAGAAAACAACCAAGGAGACTGTTGATCACTTAAACACTTGGTAAAGTTGTCTAAACAAAAGACATAAAAAAAATAATAAAAAAAACCTGAGGGGTAACTATTGAGTTCAACATCACATTTTTTTGCAACATTTTTTTAGAGGAAATAGGCTGTTTCACATTTACTTTTTTTTTTTTAGCTGAGACATATCAAAACTATATATATCCCTCTACATATCCCATAACTCTACATATCCCAACTTGTGCAGCTGAATAGCATAAAATTATTCACTTTCTATAAAAGTACCAAATTGTGAAATTTGTATAGATTTTTTTCCCTGTGTTAGTAAATAACATAAGATTTTACATGTTTATCTGTTGACAAACCAATATCTTAAAATTGTTGGATGGTCCTTTACACTTCCTCTTGTCATTGTGTATGCTCACATTGCTGTACAGGCTTCATGTTGTGTTTTCTCCAAATCGCAAACAAAAAGTAGAAAAACTCTAAACCTGAGGTTCTGGAACTTGTCTGTCTGTGTAATTGGTACTCTGTCTGAATACTGTGTGCTCAGGAAGAATGGGAAGAATCTATATATTCACTACACTCATGACTGCTGATGATATTTACAGAGCCTTTGAGCCATTTTGATGTAGGTGTTGATCTTTGCAACACATTTTTTGTAACAGGTAGTTACATCGTAGAACCCAAAATGACTGATAGCAAAGGATTAGCAGTAATTGTTGAAATTTTATATGTTGACATTTAATTTAAATAGTGACAATGGTATTGTAAAAAAAAATAGTACAATTTTCAATTAATACGTATAGTATTATTTAGTGAATTATTTAACAATATATTTGTTACATCAGAGTCATGGTAGTGGGTGGAGAGCAGCAGGTGAAGCCAGCAGGGAAGATTTACTGCTTTCCACTTGTGAGATGCACATCCTGCTTCCTGTCCTTCAATCCTTAAACTTAATATAATTGTAATTGTATAAATATTTATTGCTGCATTTATTCATTTTGTTATTTATACTGTAGATATACAATATTTAATTAAGGATTTGTTACATTAACACTATTTTATAAACACCCATTTTAAAAGCTGGTTAATAAATTACGATAAAACAAAAATATACTGGTTTGCTGCAGACATAAAGTGGTTGATGTATGCACAAAGCAATAAAGAAGTGATTTTTTAAAGATTCTACAACAGCCAGTGTATAAAACTTCAGAGCAGAAATGGATCTTACCGTCAACCCTGACATCAACATCTGTGCCATCCACCCAGGATTCATCCCCAATGACACACTGATATTCTCCTTCATCAGAGACTCTGAGAGCTGAGAGTTTGAGTGAAGCGTCGCCTTTCTGTAGCTCCTCTTTGAACAGTGATGTTCTTCCTCTGTAGGACTGAGCCTGATCTTCATTTCTGTCTTCATGATTATTATAGAGATGCACTAATGAGTTATTTGTGTCTAGTTTCCTCCACTGCACTGTCATGTCCACAGCACTGGTACTGGGTTTGATGAAACATGGCAGAACCAGATCTTTACCAGAGTCAGTGACAAGAGGAGCATCTGGACCAACCACGTTCTTTAGAACCTCTGTTGGGAAAAAAGCTAGATTACTATATATTCTGTCTTTACACAATGTGAAAGTAAATATCAGGGGGTTTTCTATATATACATTTGATTGTTTGCTACGAATATGTGTTCATGTCAGAACATTGATGTATGTAACGTTAAAAAAAAGTTGAAGATCTTGTTTTTGTCAAACTTTATTTCTAGTTATGAATAATTCTTTGCTTTCCTGGCTTTTCTGTGCGTGTGTTTTTGCATGTATGTGTGTTTGTGCGAAAACACACGTAAACACACACATGCATGCATGCATGCATGCACAAACACGTTTATTATTATTAATTTATATTTTGTTTTTTAAATAGAAAGCTGACTTTCTATGACTGATTGACTTTCTGAAGTTCTGGCTGAGGAAATGTATGACCACAACATGACATTTCAATCAAATAACATTTGTAGAATGAGCAGTGTCAGTCTTGGTCCACACAATTTCTTGTATATTTTGATTGTATAATAATGTCAATTGTTCTCACATATGATCACAAAATATTTCCCTGAGTTTAGGGATGCTTGTTTGGTCACTCTGATGCCTTCTGGCAAATTCCAGGTGAGCTGTGATGTACGCCATTAATGGCGTATTTCTAAAGGAAAATGTGAACATTTGGGGAATTTTGGGAAATTGCGAGTCAACTTGACTTGGTGTGTCCATTGCATGGGGGTAAATACTTATGCAATCAACCTGCTTATCAGTTGTCAAGGAATATTTTCTTACATAAAACCAAAATCACTTGAAATTAATTCACTTTGTGGGTCACCCTTTTAAAATAATGTATGACAGCACAAACTATCCTTAAAAAAGTGACTCGTAATCCAGAGGACTCTGATACAACTTTTAAAGGTGTTAAATATTTTTGGAAGACCCATACTGCAATACAATTATTCAATCAGCCATCATGTGGGGGCAGCACAATGTATAAAATTATGCAGATGCAGGTCGAGAGAATGATTTAGAACAAGGTATTTCAGTAATGACAATTTGAGTAGATGCCATAAAACAGGTAGGTTTCTGTAGTGGAAATCACTTCACCATTAAAGCTGTACAGTATTCTTTGCTACTCTGCCATAACAAGCTCATCAGCAAAGCAACGTAAAATATTTATCTAGAGGACAGATGATCTTTTCTCAGATTTACTGGTATAAATTGATGTTTTAGAATAAATAAATGATATCGGATTGTGGTTGGGACATTTTTTCAACATATGCTTGAGCTAGCATATTCAGTGGCAAGTAGTTTATGAGCTGCTCAGAAGAGATAACTGGATGATATGTTCAAAATGGGCTCAAACGTTTGTTTATGGTGTTTAAGATAATTTCTTAGGCTTCCTGTGTAAAATGTATATTTGTATGTTTGAATTTTCCTTTTGGAACACCTAAAAGTATAATTTTATTTTGTTGTGCTGTGTACATTTCACTCACCCCATGAGGGTGTAAGTCAGACTGAAAGCGATTTGCCCAGGTTTACTTTATTTACATTTAGGCATTTGGCAGGCGCTCTTATCCAGAGCAATTTACAATTGTGCTTTGAGGCTTCTGTCATTGAATAGATTCTTACACTGGTTACCAGATTACAAACTAAGTACCATCAGTCGAACACTGTTGGGAAGGGTGCCTATTTTATTTTATTTTATTTTATTTTATTTTATTTTATTTTATTTTGGAGGGGACAGGGGAGAAATCTAATAAGATTTAACCCAAAAATCTAATAAGCAGATAGGTCTTTAGTCTAATAAGCAGGTCTTGAAATATGTCTTGAAAATTGCCCATGACTTTGACTGTACAGACATCTAGAGGAAGTTCATTCCATCACATAGGAGCCAGAACAGAAAACAATCTAGATGCATATCTTCCCCGATCCCTAGAAAAATGGTGGAACTAGCCGAGCAGTACTGGAGGATTGGAGAGAATGTAACGTTGTGTGATTAGATATTATATATGTTCATTGCTGTAATCTTTGTCTAGATCTCATGCTGTAATAATATGGAAAGTGTGTCTGGTAGCAAACTTTGTTCAAAACAACACAACTGAGTATATATTGTTGTACAGTATACAAGCTGAAGTGTGTGTCTGTTTTGGGAGATGGAGAAGACACCGCAGTATGAAGCTGTTCTTTTGCAAGTGAAACATTCTTTGTATATGATGCCAGGGATGCATCATATTTTTTGGGATGCATAAAAATGGAAAACATGTGTGTTGGTGATTAATTTTGTACTGAAATATATTTATGTATTCAAAGACTGTTAAAGTAACATTATATGTACAATTAAAGTTAACATATAATCACATAAACATAAAAAAAAAGCTTTCTATACTCACCTCAAGATTGTACATTAACTGCAAGATCCCACTAGCAGCAGCATGGATTTTCTCAAAATTAGAGAAAAATTTGAGAAATTAGAGAAAGATGTGGAAATTTTGTTTGGCATGCACATTGAGCGTATGTAGGACGGACGCACAGGTAGGATGAATTTATAGAACACCGGCTGAAGACATGATTGGTCAAACGGAGTCATGTGATTATTGTTGCTGCGTCTGATTGGTCAAACAGAGTCATGTGATTATTGATGCTGCATCTGATTGGTGAAACAGTCATGCGGTAGATGTGCAGGCTGCATTTCTAGAATAAATGGTTAGAAAAGTAACCAGTCGAGTGTGGCGTAGTAAGAGTAGCATTTCTTCACAAATCTACTTAAGTAAAAGTAAAAATTATGGTGCAGTAAAACTACTCATAGAAGGGTTTTTTTTTTTTTTTTTCAAAAAAGTTACTCAAGTAAGTGTAACGGAGTAAATGTAACTCGTTACTACCCACCTCTGAACAAGAACACATATACACCCACCCACAGGTGTTTCCATACCTGATTGAGATTCCATAAAGCCATGAAGAATCAGGAGAGTCACATACAAAAGCATCCCTGAAAGACAGTTTAGCATTAGCGCTTCAGTCTTTTTCACAGGATAAATATCATTTTAAGAATTAAACTCAATGCACAATTAAACTCAAGCCTATTTCATACTTACTTATTTTAAGAGCTTATTTTCTTGGTTAAAAGCTGGTAAAAGTAAAGGCCCTTTGTCCCAAAGTCTATAATCCGTTTGGTGTGTTTCCTTAAACAACCTGTTTCTTAAAGCGAAACTAAACACACCTAAATACGGTGGCCCAGAAGGGCAAAACATCTCTCCAGGGTATGTGTAAGTTTTTTTTCCTGTGTAAGAATCTTTTTTTTCTTGTGTATGATAAGATAGATAGACACACCTCATTTTGTGTTTTCCATGTAATGGTCTCATTGTGTACAGGTGTGCCTTATATTGGGGCCAATACTAAAAGACAACCCTTTTCAATGTGGCATCAATTTCAACATTCTGTGGGTATAAAAAGCTGATATTGTCAGTAAGTCATTCCAAGTTCATCATTCAAACAGTCATGAACACACGATCATACACATCCCTCACAAACACTCTTCACCCTCCTTCCATCTGGAAAAAGGTACTGAATTCTTCAAAAGAGTTTTCCCACAAGCCATTAGACTCCTTAATACATGGGAACTGGACTGATAAACACACACACACAGAGATTAATACCATCTAGCATTTTTCTTTTTTTTTGCACAATATTCACTTCTGCTATTTCCACAAAAACTTTTTCATTGCTTCTATGGCAATATGAAATGTACACCATCTTATGGACACTTTATTTGCACTACCTGAATTCAGCTCTGTTTACTGGTCAGAACTACACTGTCACAGTATTACATTGTGTTAAGTTTGTTACTTTTTGCACATTTGCTCAAGTGCACTATATGTTGTCTTTGTTTTTTTGTGGAGTTTTTAGTTATTAATTTATGTTGCATGTAGTACCTTGGTCCTGGAGGAATGTTGTTTTGTTCCACTGTGTACTAAACTGTATATGGTTGAAATGACAATAAAAGCCTACTTGAGTTTACCTGACTTGACTTGTTTTACAATGTAGAAAGAAAAAAAATCAGGAGAAGACCATGGAATTAGAAGGTGTCGTTGGCCAATCTTTTGCTTTGAAAAATAATTTCAATAGACTTTTGCAAGGTCACAACATTTATTTCTGTCCAGAGTGGCATTAATTTCTCTTCAAGATCTTGTATTGCTGATGGGAGAGTCAGCAAATTGCAATGTTTTCTTTTTCCAATTATCTTCACTGATCCTTGCCATACTTGTGGAGATACAAATTTGTCACGGAGGCTTTGCGATGTTGTGTCACTGATCCTACTTGGGGTTCTTTCTTTACTGCCAATCTTGGCAAACAGTCCAGTGATGGCTCAACCACAATAGCACTTTGGTGCTGACAGGTGTTTATTGTGAAAAAAAAAGGTGCTCAAGTGGGCCAAACAGTGTACAAAAAAAGTGAGGAAAAAGAAAATAATAAATAAAGAAAACCAAACAATAATTTACAAACTATATGCAAAAATTTACACTCCAACTCAGCTCTCTCAATTATCACAAATTCTACCTCTACTCTCATCTACTCCAACCAACAACCCTCCTCTTGGCCTCAGCCGATGATAGCCTTATATGTTCCCCTTGTCCCTTTTTACCCACACACATTTCAGAGACAGTTAAACAGAAACAGCATTTCTACAAAATCATACTCCTCAATACTTAAACATATAAATATATTATTAATATGCTGAAATGCCTAAATATAGAATCATGTAACTATAACCCCCCCCCACCCCCCCCCCCACGTATATCAACCAGAGAGCACTCAGGACTCGGTTTCCCCTAATGCCCTGGTGATGACGCATGCTGACGCAATCAATTGCAGTACCCATCCAGTGCACCCATCCGCGCTAGCTTCTTGCCTAAAATTAGTTGTGTATATGTGCTGTTGCTGACCGTCACAAAATTTAAGATTCATTTTCATTTGTCTACTGAGCAGAAGGTCACAGGTTTAAACCCCACCACCAAGCTCCCACTGCTGGGCAACTCCTGACCGCTCAGATATCGAATGTGAAATGGCGGTAATTAATTACAGGACTGCATTGCTTAACAGCCACAATACATTCTGTGAAACAGGACAGTGTGCAAGCACCACATTACATAGTTAACAAAACTCTGTGGGATACTGTAATGTAGGCTAACAGGAAAATCAGCAGGAACAAGACTGTAGATCAGAATTAAGTACATTCACTAAGAGACAATTTCACACAGGATTATGTAAAAAATATATATAAATACATTTACATCCAATCATCCAGCTAAGAACATTCACTAAGGACTGAGAACAAATTGAAGAGAAAATAAAAATCAATAAACTACAAACTCACCTCATTAACAGCTCTATACCTGCAATACACTACTCATGCAATAACACAAAGACACACAAACACACACACACACACACAAACACACACACACACACACACACACACACACACACACACACACACACACACACAAACACACACAAGTAAAACAAGTCAGTTGTTAATTTTTTTCATTTAATTTTCACAGCTCAAATTCAGGCTGTAAAATTCAACATGAAAAACATTCCGGTGTAACATCTGGGTTACCCAGGGCTAGACAAAGCTAATCGAGCCAGTGGTGATTAATGGTGTCACTAACACCTCTTAGGGACTTAGGGACACTTCTGACTGAGGTGTCATTGGGATGTAACAGGGTGGTACTCGGTTCGTGACCTCTTCAGACTTGTGGTTTGACTCTGATAGGTCCATGGCACCCTGTAGATCACAGTGAATATACAGGGATTTCTTGCACCATCACTTTGCGATGAAAAGCACTGTGTGTGTCACAGTATTTGTTTTGACCCTCAGAGCACAATGACTAAATAGTAAGCGCATGATAAGCACCTGGTAAGACCGCGGTACAATCTGATCGGACATAGTAATAACTCTGTTCAATCTCATTGGACCTGGTGAGCCTGTGATCATGTGTGTGAAAGGAAATTATTGACACATGATGTAAGCATTGAGAACTTGACAGGGACGTGGCTAGGAAGTAGTATAAAATTAAATGTAAAAACATTACATTTTGACCACACTCTACGCATTCTTCTATACAGTAGGATGCAGTGAGATCTTCATGGTCTCTACAACTATTTATCCTTAACTCAATGTTTCTTTTTCCATTACACTCACCAGTACTACAGTATAATGCTTCCTCTCTCACACACACACTCTCTCTCTCTCTCTCTCTCTCTCTCTCTCTGCGCATGCGCTGGGTATGAGGAGAACGTGTGGAAGGCTGTTTGGCCTCCTACCAAACTTTCAAAGACTGTGTTTTTTCTTCATTATTTTCTCTATTGGTGAATGTTTTCTATAAACTAAGTTTAAACTTTATAATGAGAGAGAGCGAGGGAAGCACCATGGCCTCTGAGGGCGATGTGGAGACTCTGTCTCTCCGGCATGGCGTTAGGTGCGTTATGGCCACAAAGTTAACATATTAAATTATAACTACCAAGCAGTACAAAACCAAAATAGATTTATTTATTTATTATTTTTATGAAAAATCAAACAGCAACATTTTGATTTTGTGGAAAGCCAGCCACACTCATCCATCACAAGTGAGCAGAATGGGAGATGAAAAGGACTGGGCAGGAGTAGGCCTACAAATTGGAGTGGGAATAATAAAACACTATAATATTTTAATCAGAAGCAGGTAAACTACACTCAAAAAAATTTACCATGGTGTAGTTTATTATTAAATATTTGCATCAGTTTGATTTAAATAATCATTTTTCAAAAATTATGTAACCAGATTACTTAGAATTAATTAAAATGTGTTAACTATAAAAAAATATATATATATATATATATTTTATTAAATCAGTAGGAATTCAGTTAACATGTCTGCAGAACAAGATCCAACTAATTAAATTGTATGAGACTGATTTACATAGAAATCTTGCAAACTGAATCATTTAGAAGCGGAAATGAAGCTGTTCCACATTCCAGTCTGTAGAGGGTGATAGCAGCAGCAGGTGAAGCAACACTTTCATTAACATTTTTTCACTGGAGCAAGCTGGGTTGTGACCTCGTTTTAAGGTAAGTTACATCTGTAGTCATTCTTCATAATTTGTTGGTTGTTGCATATGTAAATATATTTTACCGTTGTTGATATCGTATCAATGTAATGACTATACATTTTTACGTTTATTCCACTAGCTAGCTTGCACATGGCCCAAATAAATATACGCTAACTTAGCCACTTAGCATTTTTCTTACTGGCCAATATTAGATGTATTACTAATTAAAATATATAGGGATGTTTTTTTTTCCATATTTATATTTACATCCCTATTTTCTGACTTAAATGTCTAGTAGCTGTGTTCAAGAGACCCTTAACATCTTAGCCAGGGGTCAAAATTAATAGTCGACAAGTGCCTAGTGTGTGTGTCTAATGGCTTTAAACTATATGAATATCACTGTGGCTGGTATTGACAACTCATTCAAAGGCTGAGTCTGGAATTGCACAGACGACCACAAGCCTCTATGTCATTCGGGCAGTGGGTGCTGGACCTGGAGATTAACCTACAGATGTTGGTGTGATACTCGAGGGTTTGGAGTTCTGCAAAACCTTCACACATGGATGTGATGCCTTTTGGATTCATTTATGCACTTAACCTGAACTACCCTAAGGAACTCAGGTGCACATTTGAAGTGGTACAGAAAATCCTGGTGGAACAAGAGAGAGAGTACCAAACTGACACCAAAAGTCCAAGCACTGAACATTAAGATGCTTCTGTGATTAATTAAGACATTTCCTTTTTTTTTTTTAATGCAAGTGGGTCTGTGGTTTGTATTGTTTAAGTTAACGTTTAAACTTTAATGCTTGAAAGTTATAGCTCTGAATGTTATTGTAATGTAAGCAGTGCTGTTAGCAGAGTTACCTGTTGTATCTGTCTACCTTAAATTCCACATTTTTGTATTGAGGAACTGCATATCTGCACTGGCTACCAATTTATTTTTTGCTACCATTTTTTTTTTCATTCGGATTTTGGTTGTTATTCTTAGAATATGCCTTGCAGCATGAAATGTCTGAAATAAATAAAATATGAAACAAGGTGGTCTGTTGATTTTATATTGCAGCTTGTATATTGGGATTTGGAAGGAATAAAATTTAATGTTAATTAATTAATATACATATTTTTTTTATTATTATTAAGAATTATCTAAATGCATTCAAAGTAAGCTGAGTTTATTATGTAATAGAATTTTCTTTATGAATTTAAAACAAATTGGATTTATTGGTCTAATATACATAAATCTCATTCTTGCTCATTTCATTTACATATAACTTGCAAATCAGAATCACAAAGTTTATTGGTTTGGTTATGCTAGAAATATGTAATCCAAATGGTTGGAAATTTTATATGCAATCAAAATGCATAAATCTAGTTAGGCCTAAATATTTTTTTGAGTGTAATATTTGTATGAGTGTGTTATTCTTGTTTTTTTGTCACATGTAAAAATATATTAATATTCTACATTACTAACAGATGTTTACCTTATAAAAGTAAGTAATCTCTTTCCTTCCCTGCACCATCCACCAGCTCAAAACCAGTTGTGAGTGTGAAATAAAAAATTCAAGATTGCGAGGCAGACTTTCAACAGCTTTCATACAAGAAATGACGTACCAGCAAATGTTCTCATAATTCGTATCATGTCCACAAATTGTTCTCATTTGATTTGTCTGCATTCATTTCTGGGAATCACCAAAATGTTCTTATTTTTTCTCTTCTCTTAAATAAGAGAAAAAGTTCTGAGTATTTGAGATCACAGACATTACACAGAAACTATTAGATTTAGATTATTTAGAGTATGTTTTTAGAGGAATGCAAATTATTTGATCATTTAATTAATTAGCTAAAGAGATACTACTGATCAATTAATACTAAATAAATTATAAAAACCATTGCATGTTACTGCTACCGAGTGGCTTACAGGTTTCTGTAATGCTTTGGCTATCAGCTCTTACACAGAGAGTGTATTTAAGCTCAGGAGCTGCATGATTTTATGCTCTATGCTGCTGCCATTTGATTGGATAACCCCATGAATGTGCAGGTGTCCCTAATAAATTGGACAGTGATAGTATGTGTATGTGAGAGTATGGTATACTGTACATATGACAGACAATATCAAATATCCGATGCTTGATTCACTTTTGTGAAGCTTGTTGTTTTAATATTTGGTGTTAAATTCACATATATTATGCTTCCTTACAATGTTGGGATTTAAGGAGGAATTTTAGAAGGATTAAGGAGGAGTTACTATTGAAATTTTTGAGTATTGGTGGAAAATGACTATTGAACTTCTGAGAGCATTTTCAACTGGATACCATCAAATAGGGAGGGTATCACTGCTGCTAATTGCCCTACATGCCCTAATTACAGTATATCACCAGCATTCACCAGTCACAACATATTTATGCTAATAATAAAATCTTGTCAAATAAAGGAATAAAAATGCATGAATTTACAGTGGATGCTAACCCCACAATCTACCTCCAAATATTGATATATCAAAGAAAAAAAAATTATGTGTAGCCCATTTGAACAGCAGAATATGTTTTAATCATAAATGTAGTGATGTATGCATTTACTGCTGTACAAGTGGAAATGGCATTAATATTTTTACACAGGTTTGATGATTTTTTATTTTATTTGCAAAATAAGTGATGTACTGTACATAAACTATTCAGGGTGGTAAAATACAGTATTAGAGTGATTCATTGACTGGCTGCTTTAATTTCTGAACACCACCAGATGTCGCTGTGTCTCCTGAAGTGAAGGCTGCAAAGCTTTCATTTTTGATACAAATTTGAAGAAGGCCCAACCCCAGCAAAAAAAAGAAAGCATTTCAACTCATGTCCTTCATTTCAGAAAATCTTAATTTCCACACACTTCCCAGATTTCTAGATGCTAGATTTACCTACATGTTGTGAAGGGATTTTCACCAGCAGGTAAAGAATGTTTCCTCCACTCATCAGTGCGTTGTTCCTTTTCATAAATGTACCAGATAGTTGATTTAGCTGTATCTGATGTTCTTGCTCTCTCTCTAATTGGTTTGTCTTGAATTTTCAGCATAATTATGGCTTCACAAGCAGTAATCGATCTTTGGAATTCATACTGCGAGTTGATCGCAAATGACATTAAGGAATTGCTAAAATAGGAATCTCAAGAACATTTATCTGCTTACTTGAAATAATGTAAATAATTAGTGCGGAAAACAATACTGGTTAGGTAACTTATATAAACCTTCTGCAGTTCGTTGACATTTGTGGCAGAGATCATAGTTTTCTACAGCCTCCTTAGGAAGTTGGTATGGGTGCCGTTTAATTCTTAAGAACAAATTAAGACATTCTTGAAAAAAAAGTTGTCATTTCTATCGTACAGTGGCCGTAGAGTTCTTACATTCGCCAACAACGTTGCCTTAGGACCATCCTACAGCCTACATCGGACAAAAATGTTTGTCTTAATGTGGTCGTATGGCACCCATATGTGCAACTTACGGCACTCTCAAGTAGTTGGTAGGAACATCTCCTGTCTGTCGGCACATTTTGTCATGCTGTATAAAGTAGTGCGCTATCTCTTTCTGTTGCTAGAAAATTGACTGATGCGCAGAATGTGGGTGGATGTCATTTGACCTGTGAACAATTTAATGTGTTCACAGAATATGAGCTTCTGGGCTTCTGGAAACATCTGAATCTAAATCTGAATCTAAATGATCTACACACATTGCACTTTGAAGGCGCTCCTAGGGTGGATCTACAAAGAGGGAATTTTTTGCCACGTTCTGAGAAAATCTTGGACAAGACCACTGACCTGGCCGTGAACTTACAACCAGGCTACAAACACTGGATTCTTATGCGGCCGCCTTAAGAAGACCGTAGGAAATGCTTGAAAAATTGTTTCCATGGTGTTAGCAGCCGATTGTATGGGTATTTGTGACCGCTGCTTAACTTATCTAAGTATCTTCCCTTCAAAATAGAGAAGCACAAATAAGTGTTGTAATTCCTACACTGTTCATGTGATCACAATATCCTTTAGTAGGCTATTTAAAAAATATTAACTTTGTTACTGTCCTACCATTTTTGCAGCTGGCTGTATGTGTTCAGCAAGACAAAAACAGACACACAAAAGCTCCCTCCACAAAGAATAATTATGTGATTTTTTTTATTGCATACACTGTAAAAATAAAAATACAAGAAGATAAATGTTAAATGAATTAATATTGTATTGTTGGTCCAATTTCTTATGGTATTTGTTGAGACAACATTGTGTACTTGAAAACTTTGGAGACAGACTGAATGAACTAAAAAACTCAAGATGAGCCAGAAATTTACCTTCACTGAGACTCAATCATATGATTTATAAGACCCACGTCCCCTCCCCCTGTCGGACTGATGCTATTAAACTGCATTAAAGTGGTGAAGATGGCAGTTCCTTTATTTATTTCTTTGTTTATTTATTAAAATAAAATATGTTTCGGTTAGCTCACAGGTATTTTGGACAGGTAGCGTTATATATGTGAGGCCGGTGTGTTTCCTCTTATTGTTATACTAAGGCACCCTGAGGTGAGCTCATGTTACCGCACTGTACAGTTAAACATTCATAACTGTATCACTTTTTTTTCCCTCACTTTTGCTAACAAAAGGTCAAGAAAAACCCAGAAGTGTTTAACAGTTAGTTAACAGGAGTAGTGGTGCTTCAGGACTCAGAAAGTTAAGGGATATTATAAAAAATTCCATGTCAGTTTGGGTTCAGTGTGGTTAATGCTCATCTACGAGTGTCATATTGAGTAACTTATTTGTATGAAAACTGAATTGAGTAACTACCCAGTTAATTTAAACATCACGCCAAACATGTAGTCACTCTTGAGAATGACAAAGTAAAACCCTTGAAAATATCGAACCCTTTTGAATATGAAGCAACACATAGCTTTACACACTCTGGTGGTATGTAGCCTTATTAATATCTTTAATTCTATCATAACTAGATATTCTGTGAAATTTACTAATCTTTGTCTATAAAATACCGTTGTTCTCTTTAACCAGAGCTCTGATGTGGAGGATTGGGGTCAGACTGGTGACGGATGGTCTGTTGGATCTGCTGGAGGATCATGAACAAGCGGTTGAAGTTGTAGTCGTCCTTGATGGCCTGGTTGACTGTGCAGCAGTTTTAGGAGTGATGTTTGGTCAAGTCTGTGCTCTGAACATTGAATTCCAAAAGGACTGGACGTACACCTATGAAGCCATCCATTGTTATTGGACTTGGATAGACACGAACCCCTCAGATTCACATGTTGAGAAACAAACTCTTGTTGCCATAGACCTTTTTTTGTGTCTGACACATTGGGAAAAACTGTTCATCTTTCTAGTTTTTTTAAATGGTTATGATATCATACTATTAATGAATCAGTAAGAGACATCTGGTGTTATCCAGGTATTTTATTGCGCTTTAAAATAAATTTAACCTTTATTTTTTTGTTTTATGCACTAAAACAAGACTAGACTGACAAGACTGTTTTTGATTAGTTTTGGAAGAATTTGGAACTTTTTTGAAGTAATACTTGTGTGCTTTAATTGTACTATTAGGCCAATTTGTTTTTATAGAAAAACAATCACTTGAACCAACTACATCAAGGAGCTACAATGGGAGACAACTTACTTTTTTGAGTAGCTGAACAGTTGGGTTAAGTCAACCCTAGAGAAATATATTTAATTGAGCCCAAAACCAACACTACTTGAGCTGACTTAAATATTATTAATCATGTGATTGCATCTCAGGGGAGGTAAATTGCTGGTTCAATTTGATTTTCTTAGTTTATTCAATTTGTATCTTTAAAGTTTCAACTTTCCAGGATCACATCACCATCTATAGGAAAGAAACAAACAACATGTACAACAAAGAATCATATAATGTTTAATAATTTAAATGTATCATGCATTAAAACTTAAGCATCTGTTCAGTCTCAAACCGAGTTGTGAATTTTCAGTGATTTAACCACAGAACAGACTCACTGTACACTGTGATGGTGAGAGAATGACTGCGTCCTCCAGATTCAGACTGACACCAGTAAACTCCAGTGTGTGATGTAGAGAGGGAGCTGATGTTACATGTAGATCCTGAAACTGATGAACAATTGTACAGTGTCTCACTGTGTGTGTATCCTCTCACTGTCCATCCAGTAGAGTCTCTCTGGTCCTCACAGCTCAGTGAGAGAGAGTCAGCAGTAAAGTGTTGAGTTCTGCTGGGACTGATGATCAGAGACACTGGAGGAGATTCAGCTGAAACACACAAATATTATAATTCAGGTCTTAAAATATATGTTTATTTTATTATAATGTTCTTGTCAATATACAGTTCATTTAACATTTGTAACAATAATTGATTTAAACTTGTTTTGGTTAGGCCATGTCACTTGACTAAAAATCCACTGTCATCTGCTTTACAGATTCCTCACTAAGGCGTGTACATACGAACATTTATTTAACAGCACATACAGTAGTGCAACACTGATTAGATTAAACTAATCTTTACTTAAAGTATTATTTAATTCAGACATGTATACATTTGCTACTCTGCAACACAGCATTATTATTATTGTTGATGTATTTCCTCACCAGTGACACACAGAGGCTGTGGTTTGCTGTAGTGTGTGTGAAAGACTGGTTCTCCTCTCTCTGCTCTGCACATATAAACTCCTGTGTGATTGAGAGTAACAGGACTGAGAGTGTAGGAGCCTCCAGATCCTCTGCTGCTGTCTGAGAGGAGCGCTGTCCTGTACCTGAGGGAACCCTGACTGTCTCTGTAGGGAACATCTGTGTACCAGCTGAATGTCCAGCCTGTAGAGGAGTGTTTAACCTCACAGCTTAGAGTCACTGAGTCTCCTTCAGTCAGCCAGCTCAGTGGAGACACACTCACTACTGGCTCTGCTGTGTCTGATGGACAAGAAATATAATTAATAAAGTAAAAAATACATAAATTCCTACAGCATATCAATTTTGTTACATATAATAAATGGCAAAATAAAACAAAGACACACTCACACACACCTGATACAGTGAGTGTAACAGCATCTCTGAGCTCTGAGAGTCGCTGCTTCTCCCTCTGCAGGTGTATTCAGAAGGGATCAAGCAGGCAGGGACTGAGCGAGTGACACCAGACTACTGCAGACGTGTTTGTGACTCTATGCCCATCCGGATCCAGCAGGTTTTGAAGAATGAAGAACTTCATATTAAATACTGATTGTTGTGTAGAAATTTCATCCCAGTGAGATCGAACACAAACCAGTAGCAGTGAATAAGAGACTCATTTAATCCAAAATTAACACTGAGTGTCACAATAAACCAGCTGCTCCAGAGACACAGAGTTTTATTCACATAACAGGAAAATCAGCAGGAACAAGACTGTAGATCAGAATTAAGTACATTCACTAAGTGACAATTTCATACAGGATTATGTAAAAATATTATAAATACATTTACATCCAATCATCCAGCTAAGAACATTCACTAAGAACTGAGAGCAAATTAAATAGAAAATAAACATCAATAAACTACAAACTCACCATATTAACAGCTCTATACCTGCATTACACTACTTACACTCTCTCTCTCACTCACTCACTCACTCACACACACACACACACACACACACACACACACACACACACACACACACACACACACAATCATTATTTAAATAAAGAGCTCATATTCAGGCTGCAAAATTCAACACGAAACACATTCCGGTGTAACATGCGGGTTACTCAGGGGCAGACAAAACTAATCAAGCCTGGAGCGCCTTGTACCGGTTAATGTCTCCGGTTATTACATTCACTCCTTCTGTTCTCTCTCTCACACACACACACTTTTTTTTTTATCTTTATTCACATTTCACTTGTTTAAAAAAAACTTTTATCAAGGGGTTAAATTAATTTCTTTATGCAAGACAAACAAATAAAATAAACAGGTATGAACATTAATAAAGTGTAAATCGTGAGGACAAACTGTAGAAAAGTAAACATTTATTTCTGAAATGAAGCAGAAAAAGTTTGTGTTTATTCTGACCTTTACCAGATGATTAAATCTGTAAGGTGAAACTCACTCAGTGTTAATTACAGGAGAGATGATCAGTGGTTTATCCTCGTACCAAGGACTGAAGACTGGACAGAGTTTCTCAGTGAAAGACTGAGCAGTGAAAGAGTAGATATGAGATCTGGAGTTCACATCATAAAAGGAGACCAGACCCTCCTCATAATCCACAAACACCCCCACCTTCTCCACCTTCTCTCTCAGTGTGAGGGGGACATCAGGACCAGCATAAGCTTCATAATCATCCCCACCCCACAGTGCCACAGTCCAGAATCCAGTCTGAGGTCTCCATGTAATCCTCTCCTTCCTGTTAATGTTCTCTCTCACGACTCCTAATATCCACCATGTTTTCCCGCTGACCTGCACCTCATAATAAAATCTCCCTGAGGAGAAACTCTGCTTTCCCAAAACACAGGGATACAAATCAAACCTCTGTGGTGTATCAGGGAGATTCTGTTGTGTGTTTCCTCCTCTCACTTCTTTTCCATCAGCAGACAGGATGAGTCGTGGATTTGCTGTATCAGGATCCAGAGTCACATCCACTGAGAGACACACAGAGTGAGATGTGAGTTGCAGGTAAAAAAAAATTTTAATTAAATCAAATCATCATCAGTGGATCAGATTCATTAGGATTTATAAGATGATTTGTAGAAGATTCAAGAATAAAACATTTAAATACGTAAATCCGTACAACGCGCTCCAGGTTCGATTAGTTTTGCCTAGCTCTGAGTCGCCCGGATGTTACACTGGAATGTGTTTCATGTTGAATTTTGCAGCCTGAATTTGAGCCGAAAAATAAAACCAGAACACAGACTTCTGGAAACGTGATAACACAATTATTCTAGATTAATTTGTGAAGACTAAATAAATAAAATAAATAAATGAATGAAGTAGAATTTCCAGGATGTTAATTTAGGATAAATAAATACAGATGTGAGCTGTTTATCTTGTATCTCTCAGTATTTTAAATATTATGCCCTGTCATTTATTGTTATTAAGACTTCAATGGATTTTTTATTATTATTATTATTATTATTATTATTTTACTACTGTTTTTTTTAACTCCCAAACTCTGACAAGCAGAACTCATCACTTCATGAGAAAATTTCAGTACAGAAACAGAACAGCAGGAATTTTCATGTTCACACCAAAATTGTCTCCAGAGTAACGTTTACTTCCAGTTAGCTCTTATTAGTAGTGATGGGAAGTTTAAATCATTTTAGTGACTCGGTTCTTAGAATCTCGTTTATCAATATGTACAAATCTGTTTTTAGTCATTTAGTTCATTGCGTTCTTTTGATCAGAAATAAAATAAAATGTTTCATTTTCAATAAACAGACCCCCAACACGTCTACATACACAAAGTTTGGCTTTAGTCCCAGTAATGAAAATATTACAATGCAGCTAAGGACATGTTATTATAAACAGAATGAGCAGCTCACCATCATATCACCTAGTCCGAGTCGCTCGTTCTTTTGGATCTATTGCACTGCATAGCGTCTATGGGAGTCACGTGAGAAAAGAAGGAACAATTCGGACCAAAAGACTCGAGACTCATTTCTGTTTCCTGTATATAACCTGATATGGAGGTTTTGCGACGCTTTGTGCCCAGTAGAAAATGAACAAATCATTCTCTGAGACTACTTGTTCTTCTGACATTAAAGACTTGTTCAAAAAGAACAAATCATTCATGAACAGCGCATCACTACTTATCAGCAGCAGCAGCTCCTCTGCACCAGATCTTCTAGCACTTCAAATAATTTCTTGTGTTTTTAAACATGAAATCATCAGGTTTAATCAGTAAGCAGCAGGTCGTAGAAAATGTATTTACAGTCTGTACTTATGCAGCTCTTTATTTAATAAACAATCATCCACTCTTGTATAGAGATAGAACCACACCAGTATCCCATCAGTTTTCCATATCAGTTCCATCTCTCTCTCTCTCTCTCTCTCTCTCTATCTATCTATCTATCTACCTGTCTGTCTGTCTGTCTGTCTGTCTGTCTGTCTATCTATCTAGAGTTTTAATTACAACAGAGTGAACTGTTAAAATTCCCTTCCTGCAACCCAGAGGACACTACACTCCAGGTGACCAGATAATACAACCATTCTGGACTTCATCAAGGACGGGGACGATCCAGTTTACAGGGAACTGGTCAAAAACATTCTTGTCTATGGAGAAGAAAATGACCTCATTCTCAACACAGATGAGACCAAAGAAATAATTATACACTTCAGAAACCTGCCCTGGACCAAAAACACCATCATTACAGTGAAAAGGGCACAGCGACGGCTGTACTTCATTAGGTTGATAAAGAAAGATGGACTCATCCATCGTCCTCTCATCCAGGTCTACTGAGAAATTTTAGAGAGCCTCCTCACATGTGGCATTACTGTCTGTTTTGGAAACATCACCCAGGGGAAACAGGAGCCTCTCCAAACAGACATAAATGTTACTGAGAGGATCATTGGATCTGATCTCCCCTCCATGGACACTTTATACACACAACACACAACCTCAGACACCACAGACCGGACAGTATAATCACACACAAAGCTTGTTTCTATAACAGCTTCTTTCCAGCCACAGCCAGACTGAAGGCAAAGGAAACAAAGGGAACAAAAGAGCATCTCTGTCTCACCCCTGTACGTTTTATCTCTGTCATACTGAGACCTGCTGCTGCTATAATCAGTGCACATGTATCTGGCATAAGACTGAGTAACTATCCTTCACATATTTATTATCAAAGGACAAAGTACAATATAAAACTGAGACATCAAATGTGCAATTAAACCTTTGAGACAAAGTGCAATTTCTAAATCTGAAGAAGTGAAATAGTTACATATCTGTGCATCGTGATTAAAACTACACTACAGTACTAGATAAATCTTATAGTGTATTATAGTCTGATCGCTTAAATCCTTCTACTATTTATTTGTTTATTTTTGTACTGAATGTTCATTCCACTTTAAATACATTTATTCATTCATTTTATTTGACTCAAAGAGTTGGATTTTCTAAAATAAATAAATAAATCTAATGCACTCATACTGCATGTACAAATTGCAAATTAAAGTCTCTTGATTCTTAAATTTTGTTTTATGATGTTATATTATTTGTCCCCTAGATGGAAGTGAAATACCAAAACACTGTACACTTACACACTCTGAAACACTCACTGCAGAATAAACGAATCTCTCTCTCTTTCTCTCATGGTGGGGCCTAGCAGGGTGTCAATCCATAGCAGATCATAAAAAATCAATAATTTGCTAATAAAAGAACAAGTCTAATAAAAAAAATCATAATTAAAAATTTTAATGATCTGTGTGAGACTTTTGGCAGTGAAGCTTTTTACTCACTACAGCTGTAGAAGAGAGGAAATAAAATCATGTATAGTTTTATACACACACTAAGAGATTCATCTGATTAACACTTATCCAGTGTAATAAAAGTCTGTTTACTGCCTGTGTTTATAAATTACATCATCTACTGCTGGGGGTTTTGCTGCAGGGGTCACAACTTTGGGAAACTTTGCTCAGTAGGGTCTCTATCCTTTCTGAGGTAGCTGCCCATCCTGTCCTCTGTGCCAAGACGATGCCCCAGTGTGTCACACACTTTACTGGCAACATGAGTGTGGTCTCTCTAAACTGTAAAAACCCCA
>JAAGKR010005131.1:0-54038 GCA_011419295.1 Clarias macrocephalus | reverse complement strand
CTTCCTAGAATAAGAAAAATAGCACGAGGTAAAAGTGAGTAAATTTATAAAGTGAAGGTCATTAATTATATACATAATACAGACGTCTTCTGGAGGGAACTGCAGTACAAACAAGCCATTTACTAGCCTGCAACAACAAAATGATCCTCCTGTCTTAGAGGTTAAGTGGAATGCCAATATAGTATTGACAAAATGTCACGTTAGTATTGCTAGAAGCCCTCATTCAAACACGACTCTATGCTTCTTTATTAGGACGCTGACACGAGGAGTGCAGCCAGACTCACTCAGGGTCAAACCATTCAGCATGCTGACGGGCGCAGTGTGAAGCGTTCCACTATATAATCTAGAAAACATAGCAAATATGGCCAGTGTTTGACTAAAAAGAGCATTCCTAGCATTTATGATTTGTTGGGAGGGGATGATGTTGTGGATTGTTCGAGAGTGTATCAGCACAAGTCTGGCCCTGCCCTGAGAATGACCCCTTCATACAGATCGTCTATTGCAAGAATACCATCCTTTTATTGTTCTTTTGTTCATCGCGGCTCAAAAAACGGACGAGCCGCAACTCTCTGAGGTAGCTGTACAATGGCAGAGTACACCATTTCTCTTCAGTGAGTGTCTCTCTGGCCTTAGCAATATGCACAACTGCTGGATTTAACTGTGTGTATGGCCATGAGTGGGAATTGTCAGGACTATAACGCTTTTATGGCTTCACATTTGCTCAGTGGATCTGGGACTACCATTGCGCATAATTAACTACCAATGAAGTGCTCCCCAGAGTCAATCTGTCTGCTTTATTAACAAAGTAATGCAGTTATGCTTTAATTGGCCCTTTTATTGTTAGGCAAATTAGATGAAATGATAGACCACATGGTTAAGGAAAAGAGACCATTAATGGTTGCCGTGTCTATTAGAATATGTTATCAAGGAAATAATGCTGTGTGTTTCTTGATATGACGTGTTTGTTTCAGCTGCTAAGCATTGTTGGTCTTCGATGCAGTGTGTGTAAATACCGTTGTTTGAACGATTTCATTTTTAAACACCGTGTCTATTCGTGCATTCGGAGCCTCCTATAAAATGCAATACAGACTGATGGTTTTAGTAGACTGTGTGCATGTGTGTGTGTGTGTGTGTGTGTGTGTGTGTGTGTGCGTGCGTGCGTGCGTGCGTGCGTGCGTGCGTGCGTGTGTGTGTGTTTTTTTTTTTCTTGCAGTCTGTCATACCAAGGCAATAAAAATGACACTTTGCTTCTCCACTTTGTCACTGCTGCTTATGGCAAGGTAAAAGTATGTCATTTTATAATGGATTGCACAGTTTAATACTTCTTCAAGGTCTTTTGTAAACTAATTGAACTGAAAGGCAAACATATTATATCTCCCTGCAAAAACTTTATTCAAGCACAGTTAAAAATTGACATTTGCTCTAGTTGAAGGTTGTACCTGGGGCTAAGTGAGGTTCTTTCACTTATGAAATAATGTGTGTTTGAGTATATATAGTGTTGCTGCTGGTATTCAATTGCCCAATTCTATATGTGCTATTTTATAGTTTAGAAATCTCCAGTATTGTTCTAGAATGTAAAAAAAAAAATCAATAAAAGTGTGTAAAAAATATGTCCATATATGTGTGTGTGTGTGTGTGTGTGTGTGTGTGTGTGTGTGTGTGTGTGTGTGTGTGTGTGTGTGTGTGTGTGTGTGTGTGTGTGTTTGTTTGTTATTTTTTTCGATTTTCTTAATCTCAGTAAAGTATGTTTGTAATTTTTTATTATTCACCGATATTATCAGAGGAAATAAAATGAGTGTTTATTTAATTAAGGACGTTTACATGGTATGCATACTTCTCACAGAAGTCTCCAGGATTATGTCACTTATCATCAAGTTACCATCCTCAATGTGAGCAAGGAGAGCAGCCAGGCACATTCAGCAGTTGGAAAATAGCTTCAAAGTTTTATCAAGGGGCATTAGCATAAGATTTGCTTTGATGGATTTTTATTATTCAGTATATGGATCCAGAAAGTTAAAAATGAACAAGGAGTGAAAAAATGGTATAAAGGAGCAGGTTCAAATCAGACTCCAAAGCTTTGCTCAGAGTAGACAACCACAGGCTTGAACCGAGGCTGTAAGAACATCAAACGCATTGCCTATGTCTTGAAGCCATCCTAGAGGCTCTTTTTTTTCTGTGGTTTCATACTTTGCTGGTAGGAAGGCTTCAGAGCTAAGGAAGCAGCTGAGAATTACCTGAAAACTGGGTCTTAGTGCAAAGTCTCCTCTGTTTTAGGATGCATCATTAGTGCTGTGCTGGAGATGGATGGTGACTTTCTGCGCCAGTTGCTGGCCACCAGAGAGAGAGAGCAGAGGGCATGCTCTCCTCCTGTCCCCAGCCTGCATGCTGACATTACCCTGGTTCTTATTTAACAGCCAGGAGGCCATGACCTGAAGTGGTAAAATTACAAAAGGGCAAAGAAGAGGAGAGGGGAATAAAACAGCTTGGCAACAGATCCGAATCCCATTCTCCCCAAAGAAATTAAAGGTGGTGATGTTTCAGCGGTGGTTCAGTTATCCTCTGTGACCAGCTAAATGTTATGGATACGCACTGCTCTGTCCTCCATTCTGATTCTACATACTCGCCTGCCTTTGTCAGGACATGGAGGCCATGGTTGGAGGTGTCCAATTTTACCACGCGGCCCTTGTGCTCGACACTTCAGAAGTGAAAAATGGAAGCTGTGTTTGAAAGAAGGTTACAGTTAAAGACGATGCAAGGTATACCCACTGCTAAATCATTGTCAGGGAAACTAATGATAAGATATCATAAGACAAGTGGATACCATGAAAGATAGAGTGCACTTTCTTGAACCTTAATCAACCGCTGTCTGTTCTCTCCCTGCATTCATCTTGATTTTGCATAGACATGCACATCTTCTGCGCAACGCTGAATGGATACATCAGCTTGTCACAGAAAGTGTCACACAAAGCCTTATTTAAATTGTAAGTAGAGAGGCTCTTTGTTGTGCTCTTAGTGATGAATGGAAAGAAATAATCATGACAAAGAACACTGAGGCTGCCTCATCCTTCTAGACTGAGGTGTCCAGGATTCCCTGGGCAGCGCTGACTACAGAGGGAATATAATGCCACATCTCTTGCGGAAATTTAGATTAAAGACCTGTATTAGTCTCAGACCTAAGACTCTTGTGTGTATATAATTTGTCTTTGCAATGTTTGATTAATAATCTGTAAATGTGCACAGAAAAGCTCAGAGAAAAATTGGTTTTACATTGAGAAATAAAACCTTAATCTCCTCTTAGTGCAATGAGTCAAGCAACGGCTCATTAATTCAGGAAAATAAAATAACTCCTAAGATGCGATCCGTTATACCTGCTGAAGTAATTTTAAAAACACACATGAAGTCGGAATAACAAACACTAAAAGCCAGGGTAGGAAAGAAGAGATGATAGAAGTACGTTTTTCATGAAGCACATGGCAAAGACAGTCATTGATATAGAGCATCATTAATACATGTATTTTTCCAAAGATAACCTAAAGCCATATCATATAACCTAATGCATAATTTCCACTTAAACTTACCTTTTCTGTTTATAATACCCACAGATACTGTACTCCGATAGTATAACTACTCATTAGCCACATTTCTGGGGAGAGAAAAACAACCTTCACATGGCCGCAGGTGATTTGGACACTGGATGTTCAGGAATCTCAAGGACATATCAGTTCTCCCAGATTAAACAACAGTCATTCTCTCCTGCTGAATGCCCCCGCTCCCAAAACTGCTAAGCCAGAGCAAAAAAAAGAGGCCCCATGTGGCCTTGCTGTATGCCTGCGAAAAAAATATGGAAGACGACTTTAGCCAGAAGGAGACACGGGATGGTGAAATAATCTTTAATCTCTGTCCCTCCCAGGCACAGGCAACACCTGTTATCCTCGACAGTGTTATAAAAGGGCGGCACACAGCTTTGTTTTAGGGTCGGTAATTATTGCGCTAATTATTCACATAGGTGCTGGGTGATTATGGACGCCCATTCAGGTGAACAGGCATCCCGTTCTGCACCAGAAGAGTCGCTCGTCTCTCCGTTTTCTCCCTCGCAGATATTTGACCTCTTGTGCTGTTTGCAGTCTGTACTCGGGGAGAGAAACAACAAGCAAAAAACTTTTAATTGCTGCAGTGAAACAACATTTAAAGACAGGGGCTTTGGCCATCTGCTACCTGTTTAGATAGGCTGGTGTTGTTTTTATCCTTGTGTCCTACAGAGGAGAGGATGCATTGTTATTGAGTAAAACAAAAGAGCCAAGAGATTGCTTGTGGGTTTTTTTTTTCTGTAATAACTGCTTCCCTGTGTTAACAGGACTGCAGTTAGTGTTTGAACTGGTATTTATGAGAAAACACTTTTTGTTGTGGAGTATTTTTGCAGAACATAACAAGCCTTTCGCTACCATGTTAATATTTAATGTGTCCAGATTGTATATTTAATACAGCCTGGAGGGAAGATTTGGGAACCTTTCAATCAGATTTATCTATTAGTAGGCTAGGTCTGTGTAAATTGCTGTGAGAAAATAGTGAGTGTGTGTGTGTGTGTGTGTGTGTGTGTGTGTGTGTGTGTGTGTGTGTGTGTGTGTGTGTGTGTGTGTGTGTGTGTGTGTGTGTGTGTGTGTGTGTGTGTGTGTGTGTGTGTGTGTGTGTGTGTGTGTGTATGTGTATGTGTGTGTTTTTAAGCCAGTTGTTGTATGTCTTATTAAAATTTGCCCAATAAATATGAATAATAAATATAATTTTGATTATTTGTGCAGAACAGTACAATACAAATATATATAGTCAGAGACTACACACATATTATTGTCCTGGCAGACTAACTAACTATAAAGAACTCTAGGAACTTATTAAACAAATTTTTAAAAGATTTTTTTTCACGTTTTACCTCAAACTTTAAACAAAAAAAAAAAGGTTCCATCTCTTCCTGTGTGGAAATACTTTATATATAGTTTTTACATTATACAGTATTTTTACAATACTTTATATAAGTTATATAAGCCTATAACTGAGGCTTTCCTCTTTATTGTATTTATTATATTTATGTCATTAAATTGTCTGTAGTAAAGCTGTACAACTTGGCAACACTGTTATTAAGAGCTCTGAAAAAAACATATAAATTTACATTAATAAAATTCAATACAAATGCCAGTCACTTTGTCACATGAGCCAAACTAGCCAAATCTAATGGCCACATTTGAGGAACATACTTTGGATCAAAGGCTAAATGTGAATAAAGGCAACACATTTATCTCTTTTAAGCTGTTTGTTGTAAATTACTTCATTTGATGCCATTAATGTGTTCCCTCCTTCTTCACCGAGATTGCCCTACTTATAAATATGAATGGCTGCTCAGCTTAGCTGCCGCTCAAATCCCTTGTGGTCAGTTTTGTGTCGTAGCTCAGCACATGATGAAGCATTCAACCCGGCTGTTGTAAATGACAGTGACACTACAAAGCTAAACAACACTGACAGACAGGAGCTCATTATAACACCACTGCTAATAATGAACAGCAGGTCAGTCTGTACTCCTCACAGAAACTGCGGCTATTCAGTAGATATGTGGATACTTTGACTTATTTTACTGTAATGTTTTTTTTTTTTTTGGTGATTGTCATTTAAATAAACCAATTTTTATCAATCAAAATGATGTATGTTCATTGATAATAAGGATATAGATGCCAGAATAGAAAAAATTGAAAAATAACAAGGAGAAAATAATAAAATAAGCTTAACTATATACAATATGTCACAATCATAAATAAGTAATTTTTAATACACTTTAGTTACACACAAATACCATCAGTTATCTCCTTATATATTGATAAATGTTTAATAATATAAATTATTGCTTTACATGTCTGATCGCAAGTTTAAGCTGTTTTGATTTTAGCCCTCTTAATTGAAGGAATGGATGATTCAAGGTATGCAATGTCTATAAAATAAGATAATCACTCATGTTTTGGTGGAAGCCATAGTTTTCTTTCATAGTCTTTCATTAATATAATTGTAATGTATATGTAATGTAACCAGTATATGTCTATGTAATATCCAATATGTATATGTAATGTAACCAGTATATCTTTATGATTGGAGGCACACTGGCTAAGTGGTTAGCACTGGGTGCATTTCCTGTTTTCATGGAGTTTGCATGTTCTCTCGGGGCTTGGTGGTTTCCTCTGGGTACTCTGGTTTCCTCCCACAATCCAAAGACATGCAGATTAGACTGCTTGGCGTTCCTAAATTGCCTGTAGTGTGTTTTGAATGTTGATTGGAAGCCCTACCACAGTCATAAAATATAGGATTTTATTTCAATAGTCACAATTGTTTGTGACCATTGTAGTTCCTAGATGGATGGAGGTTTAAGATGAGATTAGATTCAACTTTATTTTTATTGTGAAAATTACATGTACAAAGGCACTGAATTTTTTTTTTAAATGTGGCTAAAAATACCTAATATCTAATCAGCCAATCACATGGCAGCAACTCAATCCACTTAGGCATGTGGACATGATCAAGACAATCAGCTGAAGTTCAAACCGAGCATCGGAATGGAAAGTGATGTATGTGATATGAAGTGATATAAGGTGATTTTGAATGTGACATGGGTGACGGTGGCAGACAGGCTGGTCCAGATATTTCTGAAACTGCTGATCTACTGGAATTTCCCCACAACCATGTCTAGGGTTTACAGAGAACTACCTAAAAAAAGATAATCAGTAACATATCCCGTGAGCAGTAGTTCCCTTGGTGAAAATACCTTGATGATACCTGAGGTCAGAGGAGAATGCACAGACTGACAGAAAGGCAACGATACCACAAATAACATCTTGTTGCAACCAAGGAATGCTGAAGAGCATCTCTGAACACACAACACATCGAACCATGAAGCAGATGGGCCACAGCAGAATAAGAACACACTTTGTGCCACTTCTTTCAACTAAGAACAAAAATACTGCGGTTAAATTTGCATGAGCTCACCAAAATTGGATGATAGAATACTGGACAAACCTAGCCAGGTCCAATGAGTCTTGATTTCTTCTGCAGCATTTACATAGATGGGTTCTCATCCACCTTGTCACAACGCTAAAATAATCTAAAACTGGTTTCTTGAACATGACAATGAGTTTACTTTACTGAAATGGTCACCAGTCACTTAACCTAATGCAGCACTTTTGGGATGTGGTGGTACGGGAAATTTGCACAAAGGATGTGCAGCCGGCAAATCTGCAGGCTGTCAATATGGACCAATATCTTTATGGAATGTGTGTGGGGGATAAATTCAGTTATTTATTTATTTTTCAAGAATAATTAAATGGTTAAAGCTAAAAATCATCTTATCAGCTTTAGTGGATTCAGTGATATTATTACTTCAGGTTGAAGTTTACATATATGTCTGTCTGTCTTTTTGTACAGCAGAACTCTCTGCCATATTAATACAAATAAATGAATACATTTTGTAAGGTAGAGTATCTTACGCTTTGTTACACAAGTTGTACTTCTTTCCTTGTAAGCCAAATGCACTCCCTGTAGATTAGATTATTGGTGGATTATTACATCCGGCATATGAGTGTTCATAACATCACTTTCACTCAACATTTTGAATTGAGCGGCTAACACTTTAGTTTGGATATTCTGATTTCTGGTCCTCCAATGTATGGTCTATTACATTAAGCTTCATTTAAAAGTGAGTTATAAATTATAGAAATCATAACAGTTTTTATGGGGTTAATAAAACCTAACATTGGGCGTGATGTTACTGTGCTACTTCATGGAATTCCATAATACCAAGTAGTTTTTATTGCCATTCTTGTCATAACAGGTAGATGTAATGTTTGTAATGCAATATAGGTCTCTCAGAATGGTGCATACATCTCATTATTAAACAAGATACGCAGTAAAGCAGCGATAACGCAGAATCAATAAATACTATAAATAAATACAATAGACTATACAAGACACTAAACATTAGAATTAATAGCCCAAAAGTATATTTATTCTGTTAGTTTTTGCAGGCTATACTAATGGCTAAAAACAGTTGAACATGGTATGAGTGTTTGATAGACACATTTGTTCACTCTCTAATCTACCTCATTTCATACTAGACATCCTAGAGACTTTAGCCCCAAATAGCTAAATCACTTTAAGGAATCTGAACTGTCCAGAGAGAAATGTCTCTCACCATCCTTCAAGAGCAGGATGTATTCTCCTCGTCTAGTGTTTCTGATCGTTTTTTCTTTCCTCTCATTCTTTTCAGCTCCAAATCCACAGCGGTATTAGGAGTAAAAGATTGCTTGCTGTGAATTTAAACCCGCTGACAGCCTTGAGAAAAGCAAAGACCAATGACAAACATAATTCTTCAAGGAAGTTCGGAAAGGCATGGAAGATAGCTGCAGGCTTTTTTCAGAAAGGTCAAGATTTGTCTGTCTGGAATGCCCAGCTCAAATATAAATGCTCTGTAATACCAGTTGTGCTGATTGCTTTACTCTCTAGACAATGTCAATTTTGTGGAAGGAGTCGCAGATTAAGTTGCTGGCATGTCAAGGGCCCTTGTAAGTGTGGTGTCTTGTCAGAGAAACAGGTCCTAAAGCCCATGCCTATTACTGCATGGACCCACAGGACAGATGTTGAAAGCTTAGGGGGGCAATGGAGAATAATAGCACATTAAATTCCTAATGTCTCCTCCATGCCGCATTCGGCAAGAAAAGAATTCTCTGGTGAGCTAAACACCTTGTTCTTTACCACCTGCCCCCCTACCACCACCCACCCTATCCATCCTTTCTTATTTTTCTTTTCACCATCCATGCCTAGTCGCTCTATCTCTTTTGCTCTCTCGATCCCCCTCTGCTTCTTGAAATCCTACCCCCGAGCTACACACCACACACAACATTTATCACGGGCTTGACCTGCTCAGATGAGCAGGAGGATACAACGGGCTAATGAACTCATTAAAATTTGCGTACATCTGTGTGTGCTATGCCTAAGCAAGTGCATGCGGGTGTGTATATTCACCCATGTGTGTGCTTTTTATGCATAATGTTTATATGTACAAATGGGAAGTGGGGACCGTTTTGCTCAGGATTCATCGGCAGGAAAAATGGGAGTGCGATGCAAGACCATTAGCCCCTCCTCAAAGTTCAGATTGTAAGCATCAATCTTCTGGGTTATGATAGCTATTTAGAGAAGTGATATATGCAGGATGTTGTATGCCTATGCAAACCGTAAACCTGACAGAGATAAACATATTCACCATTCACTTTGAAAGAAGCCAAGATTTATCTGTCATGTTAATACCAATGTGCTGTATTTAAACACTTTAAAGATGAACCTGGCTCACTGAAGTGACTGGTGTATTTTAAGTTAATTGGTCTCCTCGATGGGTGTTTTTCTTCCCCACACAGGACATCCTTCGATGCTCATTTCTGCCTAAATAGTGTTTCCATATTCATGTGAACTGCATGGCGTGCAAAATTCAGGCCCATTTAATCAATTATACATTTCATTCAATTTCAAAATAGACTACAATTTGGAAAATTTTCATGATTCTTTACTATAATTCTGTACACACACATAAGCACACACACACACAGACACATACATACCCACAAATGCACACATTACCCACCCTCGCATTAGAGGACCCACACCTCACCTTACCTGAGGCTGGATGTACACTGTGATGAACAGGGTAAATCAGACTTTAATTAATTTTCTGTCCAATTTTGATGAATGACACTCAAGTCGTCTTCCGCTATGGTGTGTTGTCTCTCTATTCCCGGGGTCTTGTGTGGACAGAGGCTGTGTGAAAGTCAAAATGGGGACAAAATGTAGGGAGAGCATTTACTCTGGCTTTGTTTGGGAAGTTTCTGGGCGCTGTGCTAGTTGACGGAGCAGCTGCTGGTGTCCCCACCCTGTGTTACACTCCTCAATCTCTCCCTGCCTAGGGTGTGTTTGTCAGATTTGACAAAAATGATTTGTTGCCGGTAAAAATAGAGCACCTCAGGGGGTAAACGCATTAGTGTGAATAATTTAATGTTGATATTTCTGACAATAGGTGCTTAAGCGATCTTAAACATACCAACTCTAGTTACATATTTGAGACTAAGTTGATTTTCTGTAGAACAAGGTCATGATAATGGATTATTCTTAAATGCTTAATTACCCGATTGTCACAAAATAAAACTGGGGATTGTCAGGCTGTTGCCTGTATATCCTTCCTTCCTTCCTTCCTTCCTTCCTTCCTTCCTTCCCTCATTCATTCTTTCCTTAAATGTACTTTTCTTTTCCTCTAATTCAAGTTTGGTGTTTGTCTTAGCTAAATGATGTAACCTTCAAGTGAACAAGTAACAAGAGTGAACAAAAGAGTGAAAAGTTTGTAATATAGGTTTGCAAATATTGAAAAGATTTTTTTATTTATTTGCAGTTATTTCAGATGTCTCTGGAGAATACCTACCCATAATCAAATGCAAACCAAAACATTTATTCAATTTGAGCATAAAACACAAACATACATTATTTATCGACGCATAAGTGAGTTTTCTGCAAAAATTATTGACAATCTACGTAGCTGAATGAGGATGGAACTATCCATGGTAGTACAGGTTTAGGATAATAAACTAAACCCACCTCTTAAATCTTTAATGGACCCTCACTAATCCCCTATTTTAACAGGCTGACCCTCAGGGGCTCCTGTAGGGTGTTATGGTGCAACACAGAAGCAACAATCTTCTTTGATTCAGCACTTTGATCCATTCATTTTGATGCTAATTTATGTCAAATTTCAACATATGGAAACTGAAACACCTTTTTGTATGTGAACATTTACCTTGACTCTGTGTGATTTGTTTTATATGTGACATCCTACTGGTGTAGTCCAGACAGTTAATTTTAAAGCATAAATTGCATGGTTTTCCTCTCATATTTAGTCAGGAGAGTATCAAAGCATGTTGAGCAGCATAGAGACCCATAAATGCCACAGCTTATATAACTGAAATGGACCATTTTTAAATGGTCATAAATGAAAAAGACAGTAAGTAATATCCTGTCTTAGCATAGTTAGCACGTGTGAAACTATCAAGCGAGTGAATGGAGCAAGTGGTGGCAGATGGCCTGGAGGCATGGAGCTGATTGGAGGGTGGATGATGAGATTCAGAAACCTCACCCAGCCCATGGACTTGATTAAGCTAATCTCATCTCTATCAAAGCATTGCGGGGCTTGTGGGAATGCTATTATTCATCGAGCCGGGGTAATTACAGGCAGGCAGACACGCACTTAAGCTAGTGCACCAGCCAGAGAGTGGCAGAGAGTCGGGCCCTCAGGCCTGAGCTCTTTCAGGTTACGTGAGGCTGCTACTAGGGAAAAAGACCATTAAGTGAGGAGAGTAGTGCAATATACAATATAGTGCATAATCAAAAATTTAAGGATGCATGTACATTAGGTTGTTAATAAGTTTGTGCAAATATACACAGACCAACAGGACACACCTTCTCATTCAAAGAGTCTGAATTTGTATTATGGCAAGAAAAAAGCAGCTAAGTAAAGAAAAACGAGTGGCCATCATTACTTTAAGAAATGAAGGTCAGTCAGTCCGAAAAATTGGGAAAACTTTGAAAGTGTCCCCAAGTGCAGTCACAAAAACCATCGAGCGCTACAAAGAAACTGGCTCACATGTGGACCGCCCCAGGAAAGGAAGACCAAGAGTCACCTCTGCTGCGGAGGATAAGTTCATCCAAGTCACCAGCCTCAGAAATCGCAGGTTAGCAGCTCAGATCAGAGAGCAGGTCAATGCCACACAGAGTTCTAGCAGCAGACACGTCTCTAGAACAACTGTTAAGAGGAGACTGTGTGAATCAGGCCTTCATGGTAGAATATCTGCTAGGAAACCACTGCTAAGGACAGGCAACAAGCAGAAGAGACTTGCTTGGGCTAAAGAACACAATAAAGAGCACAATAAAGAAAACTCTTTGAATGAGAAGGTGTGTCCAAACTTTTGGTCTGTACTGTGTGTGTATATATATTTCCTCTTTGAAAAGTTCCTTTTCCTGTATAATACAGCAGCTGTGTTTTATGCGTATTCTATATCTGTATACTATCATTCAATTTTATTCAATTTTCTTTACATAGCATTTTAACAATTCTCATTGTCACAAAGCAGCTTTATAGAATTAAGAAATTATGGAAAAGAGTTTGAAAAGTGTGAGGAAATACAGTATGTATAAATTATAATGATTCATTTGTTTAATATAGCACCTGTGTTCTCTTTATAGAATATATTACTTGTATAGTCTGTGTTACCTGTACTTATGATTTATCTGGGACATTTTTTCAGGAGGTTACAGATAAATTATAAGTTATAGTATAGTAGTTAGCACAGTGGCTTTGTACCTCCAAGTCTAGAGATTGATTCCCACCTCGGGTCTGTGTGGGTGGAATTTGCATGTCCACCCTAAGCTTGGTGGGTTTCATTCAGGTACTCTGCTTTCCTCCCACAGTCCAAAGACCTGCAGATTAGGCTAATAGTGTGTAAGTGAGTGTATGTGTGCGTGTGTGTTCCTGGCACCCCTTCCAGGGTGTACCCTGCCCTCAGTTCCTTGTTAAAGTCTCCAGGCCTCTGAAGACTCTGAACAAGATAAGCAGTATAGAAAATGAGTGAATCAGTTAGCCAGCTTTAGTATCAAATGTTGATGAACATTTTGTTTAGCTCTGTTTATGTTTCTCAGTTTCATTAAAAAGTATAGATTTCTGTTAGGCTTCTAGGCTCATTCTTTAGAACATTGCCAGGTATTAGCTATTTCTATATGATTGCTATGGATTTAAAAAAAAAAAAAAAAAAGCATTTCTGTATAGCTATACATAAAGCATAATTTAGAATTCATTGTATCAGAATAGCTTACTTTTAAAAGACTAATAGTAGCTGATTATCAAGTACAACATATTGGGTAAGAGGCATTATTTTCATTCCCTAGTTGTTTGTACACATTTTTTCCCCCTTGTCTAGCTAGTGTTTGCTGCAGTGCTGGTTGCTGCAATGTGCCCCTAACAATGAGCCCTCTATGCTGAGTTTTCCCTTTTGATATTTCTGCAGAGCAGTTTGCAATCTTTGTCATCATTAATTGTGAAATGTTCTCCATCACATGTATCACAGTGTATCAGCTGTTGGTATGAAAGTATGGCATCTGAATTATACTCAATAACGTTGTCAGTACAGATGTATCCCTACTTATACTCCCTAATATTCTATGTAGCACACTTTTATATTCATATGCAAAAGACACCCAATGTTATCAAAATCATTAAAAGAAGAGTCAACTGTCCAACACAGGAGACATGTTTAAACTCTTAACGATCTTGCATTTGTCGTCATATACAAGACTGGCACATTCTATCTCTTTCTTTTTTTTCGTTCGTTCTTTCTTTTTTACATCTATCTCTCTAACACACTCATATGCTGTGATGGATTTAATTAAGATTAAGTGCACTTGTCCTCATCAAATCACTTTGACAGTGTTGTCTACTTGTGTGAAAAGCTTAATAGGAGTACATTGAGAGGTTTAGTGATTACTTTTATTAGATAATGTATAAAACAAATATATTAAAACCGCCTGAACAGAAAAGATTTAGTGTGTGGGCAGATCAGGGAGATTTACTGTGCTGAAATCTCTCAGGGCCTTATATAGATAATTAATCAACTAAGACTAACATGCATATTAATGTGTTAAATTCTTTTCAGGACACATTTTTAGGACAAATATTTTCTTTTGAAACAGGTGGAAGATTCACTAGTGTGTCAATTAATTAGAAACTTATGTGTTGAATTTGAAGTTTTATTAAATTATCTTAATAAATTATTTGAAGATTATATAAATCTCTGGGTGCTGTGTTTCATTTGTTTTCTTCGTGTTATTTACTCTTTATGCAAATAGCTAACACAGCAAACAAGATGGTCTTTTATTGGCTCTTCCTAGGGATGGTAATCAGTTAATTAATAAGGTATGCGAAATTGCGTTTTCATAGTGTTGTATAATCGTATACTGTCAGTTGCAGGTTCTAAAATGTCAAACATAATATTAAATCCAGTTTAATATGTTGTGACACAAATAAAAATGGAAGAATGACTTCATTTTAGTCAACATGTCACGTTTTATTTCTGATCTGCATAATATTTTTCTGACAAATGTATTTTATGTAGCATTCTCTGAGATATGACTTTTATACTTTAGATTTCTCAGATAAATGTGAGATGATTCCAGGAGTTTCAGTCTTCTGATGCGGACGGACGACATTGGCTTCCCCCCAGTGTTGGTGCACCCTGTGTGGGGGTGGAATATGGAGCCTTCTCCTGGAGGAAAGACAGAGGATATGAGTGATGGCAGGACATAATTAGATCCTGGGGTGCAAGAATGTCTCTCGCTGGTGGCCGGTGCCATTTCTGGTGTTGTGGATCCACTCTAGGCTGTGTGGTCTTTGAGCTTTGCTAGCCTGAAGTCTCTGGGATGTTTTCTAGCTCTACAACTGTCTCTGGAGACCAGTATCCAGTCATTAACAACCAGCCATGGAGTTATGATCTGAGCAGACAAGTTGGATGTATTCAGATATGGGGGGAAATACAGTCAGTCTTTTTGTTTTTAATGTCTGTTTTGGAGTGTCAGTATAAAGTAAAGTCAAAATGCATTCGAAGATGAAGGAAGATGAAAGTTATGTTTTGGTGGATGTTTTCTTTACATGTGGCAGCCATCAGCTCAAAGAAACCCCTAAGACAAAAAAAAAAAAAAAGTTGTAAATCTGATGAAAGGCTCATACAAATTCCACCCTGTATCCTAACTTGCTGGATTTGTTTGCCTCCCACGGGGATGTTTGCACAGAAAGGGAAATGAACAAAACATGTTGGAGAGAAAAAGAAATATGTACCTGAGTCGCGATTGTTTGGCAATGTTCTTTTTTATTAGATTGTATACTGCATGGTTTTGGGGTTTGGTAATTACATTGCAGTAGCTCTTTCCTTTAGTGAACTGCTTTAGGAAATTGCGAGGGTTGAGACAAGTCAATCTGTCTATCTATGAATTTACTTTGAATACAGCTAATTAAATGTCATTTGTGGTAGTGTGCATTATCTTTGCAGTTGTTAGATGCAAAGTCTAAATGACTAAAGCTACTCCTCTGACATTATTTATTTTATTTGTTTATTTTGTATATTACCTTTTTCAGTAATATCTTAAGATCCTGCTTCCATATTCCTAATTTTGGTGGTCAAAACAATTTTCACACACATCTCTACCTTCCCCATCCATGAGAAGGATGTAAGTGATGCTCTCCTTAGTGTGCATCTTGAGTAAATCAAATACATCTATTAAACCTGGTTATTACAACAGTGTCCTCTTATCCCCACTTTTCTCCATCAAAGCACAATAATTCTGATTTACACAGTTTAAAAACCTCAGCCATATCCTGCTACCTTCCCAAGGAGATCGAGTAATTAAATTGGTACTTTTTACAAGTCGTACTCAATAAATCTGAATAAATTAACAAGGCATTACTAAGACTGCTACATTAAATTTGCATAGTGTGTTTAATGAATATGCAACTGCAAGTGAAAAGGTCTGCTACTGTGAACCCTCTAAATTAGCATAACTACTTCCAGCGTGTTTCTTAAATAATGCTCTCATTTGCACATCACTGAGTTGGCTAATTCTAACTTCAGTCAGGGTAGCCTTGTAATTAAGACTCTTGCTTTAATTTTTAATGAAGTTTATGTTATATCAATCCTGACAGTAATGAGGGGGACATGGAAACAAAAAGGCTGCTAATAATTAAATTCACAAACCAGTTCTAGGGATAATAATTCCTGAGGAGGAATTACATGACTAATTATTAATTAAATATTCATACTGTTGCATGGGCTGGCTCACTTAACTGCTTGTCTGGTTGCCAGGACTGCTGAGATGCAAAATCCTTTCTTTATCGCCACCTTGACTGGGTCTCGGTACCTTTTTTTTTCTGTGCATGATTAATCATGTTGACACCCCAAATAAAATGCTTTTTCCTGACCTCATTTATTGAGTTGTATTATCAAAGTTGGTTTAGCTCCTGTAGAGATTCATTAAGGAGATTTAAATACATACACACTGTAATGTTCAAATGCCAAAAATACGATTTCATTGTATTTTATAGCTAAGTGATTCATAAGGTGCTTTAAATTAACAGTAGAATTCAAACATTTTCAGTTTTCAAAATTTTCAGCATTACTGGTTTTATTTTTACCTCCTTAGGTTTAAGGTTTTTTTAATTGATTATGACCTACAATGGGGGAAAAATGCACCCTAAACATGTACATCTGTTAATTTAATGCCATAGATATTTTTCCTTTCAGTTGCAACAATTTTTGGAACATTTTATAAAATGTTTGAATCACGATAATATTACACAAAGTGTTTACACTTATTCTAAATCATTTAAACTAGACTTTGAATTTTTTTTTAAGGCAAATCTAGTATAAGCAAATCATGACTTGATTAGAAACCAAATACTGTATGTTATGTAAATTATATGTAAGGTGTGTTTCATTCCAGTGTATAATCTTGCAGATGCTAATTTTGCTAAATATTAATACACCATATAAAGCCTAAATGTTGCAAAATATAATACTTAGGAATTTAGCTGTTTGCCTGCTATTTGTTTTAAATATGTCATTGCTTAAACCATGTATTGTGTTCAGCTATTTTTTTTTTTACTTGCCGCACACCTAATCTGTCTCATTTTCCCATCATTATGAATCACGGAGAGCCCCAATCTTTGGTCCCAGTTGAGCTTTAAAGACAAAGTCAGGTTTCCACAATTAAACTGGAGTGTGTCTAATTAGGCTTGGCTTATCAAACACATCTGTGTCAGCCAAAGCATTAGTGCCAGTCTCAGCACATACTAGTACACAGTAATGGTGCTTAGCTAATTGCTACATGAAGGAGGTCTGATACCTACCTTCCTCCACCCCTAGTATTTATTTATTTATTCATTTTCATTTAGTTAGTTAGATAGTTATTCCACAGCTCTGTTAAGTGTGTGATTCTGAATGGTGTGGTTTTATTTTAGGAGCTATGCTCTGTTCCACCCATTTTTAGAATCTTTACAAAGTAAGCATTATAAAATGATAATTGTTGTGATAACTAAATAACTTCTACATTGTGTTTTTGCCCATATTAACCATGCCTTTGAAATTCATCAGACCAAGGTACCCAAAATAGCATCACGCTATAACGTGGATCTAACCAAATGCTATTTGGCCTCTATCTGCACCTGCTGTAACAAAACTATAAAAATGAGATCACAGGTCCCATAGAGCTTTCTGAGTGCATGGTGTTCCAAGTTATTTTTTCCCCTGCTAACTTCCCATATTTATTATTAGTGTTATATTGCTATAACCTCTTTTTATTGTTCATTAAGAAAATAATTTATTAGTTCATACCAATGAGGTTGTGGCTTTTATTATGTCGTAATGTGTACCATCATATTGCATGCATATACTATATGGTATAGAAAAAAATACAGCAAATCATATTTTTCACAAATAAATTGCAATGTTAGCTTTTATCTTATATTACCACATTAAGTGGTTTAGATTTTTTACCTTACTGTATATAATGTGCACCATTCAGTCACGCTGTTCCCCTTTTTTCCTATGCATGCTTTTATAATACTTAATCTTTTCAGCATCATTAAATTACTAATAGATCAGTCAGTGATTATAATGTTAAAATGAATACTCTGTAATTTGTGCTGTGGATTAGTAAACTGCCACTCATCAGTCTCCACAGATCCCAGAACACAGTAATGAAGCAAAGCCCTTGTGACTCAATTTAACACTGCCAGGCTTTGTCACATTACAGTAATCATTTCAGTAACTGGTTAATTTCCACTGCACCCCCAAAAGGAACCTCACTTTTTTTTTTGTAATCAGTGTTCATTTGGTTAATAACCGGTTTAATTGACTTAATTGGACCAATTTGCAAAACAGTTAAAAGCATAGTTAAATCCTGATGTGTGTACGCCTTGGCTACTGTGACGTCTTTTTGCGGTCTGACAGTGTTTAAAAACTGCAAGGCTTAATTATGAAAGGGGATTCATGGCATCCAAATGTTTTAGACAGCTGGTGGTTCATCCGTTCACTCATTCATTCATTTATTCATCTCAGTAAGTGTAACACACACACACACACACACACACACACACACACACACACACACACACACACACACACCTCTTCTTCTTAGTTACTGATAGTTAATAATATCTTTTACTTAACTGGTAGTTTTGGCAACAGAACAATATAAATCAGTGTTTTGCTGAAATGTGAGTAGACGTGCTTCATTGTTCTGATTTCCCCTTCATAAACACAGTTTTCTGACAATTGATCAACCACCAGCTTTCTACAGGTGAACTCAGTCCTCTGCTTCCTCCCACTACCCATTACTTGTCTGTTTCCAGGGTAACAGGTTTTTGAAAGTCAATTATTTGGGCTCATAATGGTTTTTGTCCAGACAGGGGAATTAGACATTTCCCTAACTATTGGAGTTAGGCCCTTAAAGGCGCAGTGGGCCACAAGTCAGACAGAGACACGGGTATTTTCTACTATCCAGTGGCACTTGACATTTTGTCAGATCTGCATGCTCGGGTTTTCAGTCCATAACCCCAGGAGAATGTTCTGCTGCTGCCTGGCCGCTCTGACATCTCTAAGGATATTGTAGTGCAAATGGTATTAAATTCTACTTCGTATAAATTTAGAACTTTATTAGAAGCAGATTAGTCATAAGATCCAAAAGGTGTGCTGCTGTGCTCAGATGAGAGATTACAATCTAATAATGTAATGTCCTTCTCAGAAGTTATTGGACTGGATGTTGAATTGTTTGTTCCGTGTAAATAAATATGCCCTTTTTCACAGTCCATATTAAAAGTCATTGAACAGTCCAAATAGTGAAATAAGCACTAATGTATACAGTATACGATACTTTTACTGACTCACATAAAGCGACAGTGTTTATGTGAATGAATGCAGTATTCAGTATTCATTGCTGACTAGGTCTATGACTTGTGCACATATTTTCTTTTTAGCACTGTTGATATTTTTGTGATGCATTTCATGTATACTGTTTTAAATTGGAATATAAAATGGCAAATAGAATTCTGACGTTAATTTCCAATCATTGAGCCAAAGAGATTTGCACCCTCTCGTTACAGTTACACTAGGCAATTTAGAAACTCGTAGCCGACGGTTTCATTTCGTGTGTAGCAATTAGACGAATAGACCGTACATCATGATTATATTTAAAGGGGGAGTAAATCCATTGAACCATAACCTGTGCTTGTATCACACATAAACCATAAATAGAAGATGTTCTGACCTTTAAGATTGCCTATTCAAATTGTAGTTGTTCAGTGCCATTTTCATCTGTTCTGCTTATTGGTGCTCTGGCACACAGCCTTAAATTGTCTCTCTGCAGAACTACATGCACCTGAAGATGCTTAATACTTTTTATGCATGTAGTGTTATCCATGTTTTGGACTTGATTACACAAGATTTTTTCTGAAATTGAAAATTAGTTAGTGCCAAGAGTGTGTAAAAGATCTTTCAGAATCTATCTATCTATACGAACTAAAGCCTAGTGTATTTTGCCATTCTTCAATAACTGTTTATTTCAGACAAAATTCAAATTAAAGTGTGATTTGTGCATTTTTTATAAAAAAATTATTATTTGTCCTGTTCCTCAAGGATAATTTACCAAGGGGTTGGACCTCTGTGTGGGATGGCGCAATATAGTGTTGGGAGAGGCAACCTCTTATGTAATTAATTGTGCATGCACAAAGTGTTTGACCTGATCAATTCACTTAATTGTGTTCAGGATGGGAAAATGAGTACGGAATTAATTAAAAGAATGGTGCAATACAGAGGATAGTTGATAGTGTTTTATCGTTATTGTTTTATTTTCATTCTTAAGTTATCTCTTGGACTATGTTTGTTCTTGGAATATGGGTATTACATTTTTTTTTTTTTCATTTTCATACCATGGTCACTTCCTGCCTCAGTGCTCTAAATTTGATTTTTTTTCAGATGAGGTCATTGATGGAGAGCACTTCATTAAGAGGTTTCTCAATAAAAAAATAAAAATAAAATAAAAAAACAATAACTGCTTTTATAAGTGGTGTATACATTGAAGATCTATTTTTCTTTCAGGGTGTAAGAGGCATGAGAGACATCTAGGATGATTAAACAGGATGATGATACCTTTAGTTTATGGCATATATGGCATTCACTATTGGTATTTTAAGAGAAGCTTGATACAGCTAAGTCACAAATGAAGGTAGTTTCCATTGTATGTAAAGGTTTATAAAAGTGAATCCAAAACAGACAAGGTCCAATACACAATTTAATTTAATGAGCCAGCGTGCCTTCCTGGTTTTTGACTAAGTCTGGATTAATAAGACCTTTCTGCCGTCCTCATCGCACACCTCGTTATTGGCCCGTGTTCACTTGTCTCCTTATTAAACAAATGAATTAGTGCTTGCAAAAGTGTCATGGATATTACCTTGCAGCAGGAGGCATGCAGATCTGGTCAACTCACAAGGACCAGAGGAAAGCCTTGTCATGCTTAGTTGACTGTTTGTATGGCCTTATTAACGGCTTCATGATTTACTGTGAGGACCTTAATTTCACTCTACTGTGGAAATGCTGTTAATTCAGAGCGATGTAAATCAAAGCCAATTAAAGTATTTGAATGTCTATGACAGGCCCTAACAGCTTAAAGGGATACTCACTCATAAACATAGACAGCAGCAGACAGGGAAATAAGTGAATAGGCCTGTTTTAGTGCTGTATCTATTACAAAAGTTTCACAATGTCATAATGTGCAAAAACACCATTATCATAACTCTAATTGTGCACTGACTTTGACACAGCTCATGTGTTATAAGAAGTCAGTTTAATAAACACTGCAGTAAAACAGTCAGTCTGCGTAAACACGCCTGAAACCTTGCTAGCTAAGTGGGATTTCCTCACACATTATATATTGGGATTGCATAGCTACATACCAGATGTAATGGGCATAAGTCTAGTCAGTTGAATTTGTAATCAGATACTACTGGTCAAAATATGTTCCCATTGCTGGGGAATTGCACTAGAAGTCTTTAAAATGGTCACCGAACTTATAAATAATTAAAAAATATATATCTTAAGTAGTGTTGTTTATCCATGTAGTGAACACCAACTTTGGTGCTAGTGTGTGCCAAATGCTTGTGATTTTTAGCAGGAATGAGTGGTGTTCTGGTAGAGTAGGTTGCCCCAAGATACAGAAATTAAACGTCTGGTCCCAGTTGGCTAAGTGGCCCCCCTCATTATCAACACACAAGCCTTAAATATCCACTCTGTCATTGCCTCTCCTGATCAAATTAAAAAGGTTCATCATCAGATGAGACCATACTATTTCCTAAAGTGCCTAAAAAAGAATTCTGCATTAAAAGAGAAGTCCTATATTGATTTGGCCCAAGGTGGTAATAAGACAACTTTAAGGAAATGTGTCATTAACGTAAGAAATAATTGCCCTGTTAATAATATGCTGTTAAAAAACTCTCACACACAATCGTACCACTGATGTGTAATGAGGGATAAAATCAGTGTTTGTTGTGGAAGACAACTTTTATTTGAGATTTTGTGTATGCACATTAGCGCATGTGTGCGTTTGTGTGTGCGCACGCATGTGTGCTCCAGAGTTGAAAGCACACTGGCTGTCTTCTATGAGTATCAGTATGCTGTTCATTAGACCACCTCCTCTTTTACACTACATCCATTATTATCCATTTCAAAGGCCACTTTCATAGTTTTATTCTCTATGAAATAGGCCAAGATCTAATAATCCATCTAATTCATAAATTTTTCACACAATATCCTCTTTTATCCTTTTTTATGTTTTGTTTCAAAAGAATAAGAATATTTTATCGCAAAGATGACTCATTGCAGGGATTTTAATCAGCTCACATAATTATTCACTAGCACTTCTCTGTACAGGATTTGAATGTTTTTCAGTCCATTAGCTGGAGTGTCATCTGATGAGCTTTGTGCTAACTTTGAACAGCAGCATCAGTGCTGTCAATGTCCATGATCTTATCTCTACACTGTATGCTGTAGAGCTGCCTTTTGCACAACCAGTTTTGAAGCTTCTCTCATTATGCCAGATGTTCCCAGTTAGATGAGCTAGTTTTCAAGGAAATGCTTTCAGTCAGCAGGGTGAGCAAAGATAATTCTTTTTCAGGAGTTGATCAGTGATCATCCATCACCAAACCTAAGGAGAGCACCACGACTGCAATGAATTATGCAGGGAGGGGGGGGGGGGGGCAGGGCCTGGAGGTCCCCTTGTTCCTAGTCACACTTGATAGCCCAAACCCTGAACCCAGGTGAAGCACTCATCAGTCCTGCTGTTCCTCTCCATATGGACTCACTCAGCTGAGAAGATTCAACCCATGTTAGCAGCTTCTTTTAGCAAACACATCACACATGCAATCAGTTATCAATTTACACAAATGCTCATAGACATGTGTCGTTCAGTCTTACACTGATGCCCAGCTGTGCAACAATCTGTATCTACTCTATTACGCTGTGCCAGATGTGCTGGCTTGTCACATGCTGTCTTTCTATTTCAATTTGACACTTGTTACACTTATATAAAATTTAAATTAATAATAGTAATCTTTCTAAATATCCCTGTCTTACCAGTATCCACAACAGAGATATTAGTTATGGAACTTTCCATGGTACTGAATCTCCTCCTATTTAATTTTCTATACTATGCATGATGTTTCCTTGTGCTGTATAAATACACAATATGTCAGTTATATTAATCCAGGCACATATGTTGAAACTAAAATGATTTGTTTCTAGTGCAGTGTATTGAAGTGTATTGTATTTATTAATGGTTCTGTCACTGGTGTTAAAATAAGTAGGCTTATTTTAACATATAAAATAAAATGTACCACACAGTTGCTGCTCCCACCTGACGGCCAAAGGAAGTAACTGCTGCTTACAGAAGAAAAAAAAAAAAAACCGAAAACAGCTGTACTACAGCTTTTCTAGTGTTAAATTGGTCTATATACCTTCATGCTACACTATAAATAAATTCCCCTAAAAGGGAAAAACATGGAAAAAGTTTTTACTACTCGTTTTTTTTTTCATATAATTTTGTCACAAAGCATACTGTGTACAATGTAAAATATTTTAGTATACAGATGACAGAAACTCGGTTCTCTCTCTCTCTCTCTCTCTCTCTCTCTCTCTCTCTCTCTCTCTCTCTTTGTACCTTTGATGCGGTTTTTGGACCAAAAAAGTGGTTAAGACAAATGAGTCTTGACCTGGCTTTTTGTAAACCCCCTCTTGATGCCCCACCATCCCACCCCATGCTCAGCTGAGACGCACTTTACACCTGATGTGCTGTATAATGAATGTCTAATTCGTGTAATTAGTCAATTAAGTATAATCCCAGCATATGTTGGCCATGCCCTGGAGGCACTGTTCTCCCAGGTACTTCGTTTGATGTCGCCGAGAAGCAACTAATTAATTTTACATGCATGCTAATATGGGAGTCGCTATATGGGCCAGCCCTCGTGTTTATCCTGCTAACCTTTGTGGGAAATGAACTGCATCCCACCTAAAGCTCAACGGCCAAAACGACTGGCTTCTAGAAGCGTTATCTGTTTGTTTTTTATGATTTTAAATTTGCTTTTGTTTTATATATAGCTTGGGTATGACTGGGTAGGAGCATAATAATTTGCAGAATAAGCCCCCTCTCAATCTGATAATTAATTGACATTCTTCTGAATATTCATACATTTCCTTACAAATTATGCGTGTAATTGCGATGTAAACCATCGCAGGGGAGGGGAAATCGCCGCAGCACTTTAAGAAGAAAAGCTAAGATAAATAGTTTGTAGTCTGGAAACAAATCCACAATAACTGGGTTTAGAACTACAGTTTACAGCAGTTTACAATAACAATAAACGAACAAACAAATTAACCCTACGGCGACGCCTAATAATAATAATAATAATAATAATAATAATAATAATATATAATAATAATAATAATAATAAGAGAAGAAGAAGATAATTAATCTGTGGGATGTAAACGGTTAAACATTTAACTCTGTGTATGTGTGATGTCATCTCCATGTTCGTGGCCCTGTCAACTTCAAAAGCAGCATCGCAGGAAAACAATACATTACATAAACAGTACATAACAATAGTAAAAACATTGACACTTTAAGGTAAATTGTGTTAAGTGTATAAAAAGTAAAACAATAGGTTTAGGGTTTGTAATAGTTACACATATGAAAGATGACTGTGATCTGTATACTGAAAGTAAAAAAAATCTTCATGTAGTTAATTGTTCTTAGAGGTACATTTAATTCTCTTTCACGTAATCAATTGCGTGAAGTTTGTAAGGTGGATTTGTAAAGTGGAACATGGTGTTATTGTTAAAGTGGGACAGTATATTAAGGAGAAATGCCATTTCAAAATTTGGCTTAACTTTTGACAAAAAATTATTTGAGTTTGGTCCATATATTGTGTAAATATTTACATATTGTGTACAATTTTTTAAATAAAGTATGCTTGAATAAAATGTTTATATTTTAGTTGATGACTTCATCTAGATAGCATACAAGTAAAAAAAAAAAAAAACTTTTTCATACCCAGGAAAGGGCTTGTCATAACCCACACAACTAGCAATTTCCACATTCATCTGCCATTAAAGGAATTCCTGGGAGGCTAGTTTTTCAGACGTGAAGGATAAGTACATTAGAATAGCAGGGGATTACACAGAGGTGGTTTTTATTCTGATAACTGTGTTCTGTTTTTTGCATAATTAAAATGTTATTTTGTGTAATCTGTATAGTCACAAGTCCTGGGTTTTGATCTGAACATCCCTCGTGTTTTGTATTATATACACATTTTCCTCAGGGTACGTATATTATTAGGGACCAAAAACAAAGCAGAGAGAGAGAAAAAAAAATGAAGGTCCCACTTTGACAGTATCCTCTGAAAAGCTTTAATGTTTGGTTAATAGAGGTTTGAACATGCAATGTTTCATCTCTGTTTGGTATTTTTCAGTGTTATTTTTACACTGTATTATTATTATTATTATTATTATTATTATTATTATTATTATTAGCAACAGGAGTAATCGTAAATATTCAATTTAAATTTAGAATATTCTATTTTACTTTTCTTTAAATAAAAACCTTTTATGTCTTGGAAAGTTTTGAGGCTATTTTAATGCTTTGTAATTAGGTGTTCCGTTTCTCTGTGCAGAGCTCTCCTTGTCGAGTCCCTGATCAATAGCCGTCCACTCCTCTGTCCTCGGGCATATGGGTGGTACAGCACATCACTGGTATGCCATCTGACGAGATTGTTTTGCTATCATTCGCCACATTACAGATCGACTGTGCTCGGTCCTCTTTGAGCAGCATTTGTTTGGCATTGTGCTGGCTTAGTGGCCATGGAGGGCAGACGTGTGAAAGTGGCTGTTTGATTCCCCTTTTCATCCCCGTGACCTTAAGCTTTTGTGTCCCGTCGCCCTGGGAATGTTACGCCTCACTACTCGACTTTGAGATGGTTGCAGAGAGCGCCTTTGTTTTTTTTTTTTCTTTTTTTTTTTTTCCTTTTTTTTGGACGCACACAAAATTGTTATGGCCTACCCGCAACACCTTCACACACCCCCGCTGTAAAAGCTAGGCTACTTAAGGCTGGAGTCCCGGTTCACAAGTGCAGCGCAATTTGGCTTAGCGCGGCTTTTGTTCAGCGCGTACAAATGACCAAACTCACGCACGCATTGTACAGTTGATCTACTGCTGTTACCTCGATTCTCAAGTCCTGGGATGACGACGAAGTGGAGGAGCAGAGTGAGAAGGAGGGTGGAATTTTCAGGGTTCAGGCAAAGAATATCAATACCTTACAGATAAAAAATAAATAAATAAATAATAATAATAATAATAATAATAATAATAATAATAATAATAATAATAATAATAATAATAATAATAATAATAAAACCAAATACCAAAGAAAAAAAGTGCATTAATTGCGCAGATATTTTTATTTTATAAATTTCATTTAGAATAGCAAAACTTTTTGTATGATGTTTTGAAAACCTAACAAACTTAACATAACATAAATATTACCTCATAAACTGCATTATATTACTGAAATGGCACAATCTAAAAAAAACTGCATATTATATATATATAACAGTGTTGCAGGAGACAAAATTACAAGGCTGTGAAGTGGTGAGTTGGCAGGTTTATTAAAGAATACTTGCTGTGTCACAAAAGGCTTGTTTGGTTTGATCGACGTCGCTGGGACTGCTTGGAAGACTTCTTACGGAAAGAAAAGCCTGGAAAATCGGTCTCCTTTGGCCATTTACTGTCAATACACAAACAGGAGAATGACACGTTAAAAGAGTTAGTTCATGAAGAAGAGAGAAAGAAATAGTGACATGTAAAAAGCGCCGTGCTAAAGTCGCAGCGTGGAGCTGACTTCCTATCCCGGAAAGTGGATAGTGGTGCTGACACGGAGATTGTGTGGCAACTATACGACTTTCCCCTGCTTTCACCCTGTTTTGTAAATATTAACTGCCTGCTCATTTTTTTTCTCAAGGCTTTTCTTGTTTCGACTCCCCAGTCACCGTTTGCAAACTGCTACAGCTTCAAAAAAAAAAAAAAAAAATCAGAATAAACCTTGTATTTTTGTCCGCAATCACTTGGGTGACCGATTCTGTTCGGGATCTGTCAGCGAGCTGAAGGGTCGCATTGTGGATTTATGGAAGAAAATTTGCATAAATTATGAGCAAATCCGCGAGCGCGTGTGTGGTCCCCCGTATTGCAAATCCACCAAGCGGAAAGGTGGCCCTTGGTGAGCTCTGAAAAATAAAGCTTGAATGGCCATTGCTCAAAATAGGCTTCCATTTGGTTTTCGCATTCACATAATTGACTTATGGATATTTTATACAGTTTTCGCAACGCCACCCTAAAGGCTTTATTTGCATTTCTGAAGTACTTTTCAATTTGTTTTAAACAAATACAAAAGGCTGCCTGGCATCATGAAGTTTCGTTTCAATGAGGTTTTTGTGTTTATTTTGTATAGCTGTTTGTGCATTTGCGCACCATTGCTAATCCCGCATTTTAAATCAAAGGCATCTAACCAATCTTTTTTATTTTTTACATTTATTTCAAACTTTATTAGAGTATTTTTCATAAATGTAGAAATAATATGCATTACATTTTGGAATTACGTTTGTGTTACATAGAAAGTAGTTTGGGATTTAATTTCCCCCCTTAATTTGCGAAGATAATACAATTTATTGTGTGTTTATTATTGTTGATTTATGTGCTTTGGTTCTTTGTGTTTTCTGTTGTACTGTTGTCTCTTTACATTAATACTGGCTTTCCATGTTATTTGAAGAGGCTCTCGCGTGCTCGTGCGTTGCTCTTAATATTGTGGGATGTGCATGCGCATTTAAAATAGAAATAATGAGCCTCTATTATTTTATTATCGATAGGAAGATTAACTCTTTTAAACAGAACACATTTGCAATTTTTTTTTTACATTAACCCGTTGATCTCAACCTCATTACCTATTTACCAACTGTAAAAAATTACATCTTGTGACTTTTTTTCTTTTTTTACAATACACATTTCAGGCATGTGCATGCGGTTGAAATGATGGTGATAAGATTAGGGTTATGCGGCTCATTCGGTAAATTAGAGACAAACAACAGATGCAAATACAAACACACAGTATGTGCTCATGGTACAGATAGTGTCAGATTTGTTTGTCGGTGCAATTGGCATTATGCTTCGAAGAGTTGTAACAAAGCGCAAAGCAAAAGTCATGCAAGCTCTGTAGTGACAGAAAACCGAAAAAGTAGCCGTAACAATACAATGCAAACTGAGAACTAGTGCCAGCCAATTTCCATGTCAAACATCCCATTGCTTAGTAGCTCCATTTGTACGCGTGAATTGCAGACCAAGCACCCTGCGAAGCCCACAGAAAGGTTAGCGCATACCTTCACACACTGTTACTGGGTGCCATCGCGGTTCAATTCCGGTTTGCCGAGCCTTTTCACCCCCTTTGCTCTGTCTTCAAATGGAAATGATTCCTATTGGCCCAAGGTGTCCGTGTAAATAGGTGTAAATGAAACCAGATTATGCCTCTCTCCTACCCACTCCCCCTCCTCCTCCCAAGGCGATTGTCATGTGATAGCAAAGAAGTGGCACATTAATGAAGCGCCGCTCCGGGGGTCTTTTCTGCTCATGTCACCACATAAAACTATCAGATGGTTCGAGGAAGGCCATGGAGGCAGGCACTTAGCTCACCTTATCAAGCAAGAAGAGAGAGAGAGGGTATCTCGTCTATTCGTCTGACTCGGCAAGAGGAAGCTGCTCGCCTTTTGCTTACAGGCTGACGCTTATCTACAACTCGTCCAAAGGGGCAGACTTGTATTTTTACACGAGCGGACAGCAGCGCAGCCTCACATCAACAGCGAATGCTGCAGCACCGGACTTCTAACTTTCAGCGCTCTGAAACTTGGACACGCCACAGCCGGTAAACCGCTTCTTTCCGTTATTTCCCCCCCCCTTTTCTCTCGCTTTGAGATTTGTTCATTTCGACACTTATTAATCGAATAAATCGAATTAAGTCGATCTCTTAAAAAGCAAGAGGATGCCTCGCCCGGGCAGAAACACGTACAGCGACCAAAAGCCTCCCTATTCTTATATCTCTCTCACGGCTATGGCGATCCAGAGCTGCCCCGAGAAGATGCTGCCGCTTAGTGAGATCTACAAATTCATCATGGACCGCTTCCCGTACTACCGCGAGAATACACAGCGCTGGCAGAATTCACTGAGACACAACCTGTCTTTCAACGACTGTTTCATCAAGATCCCGCGGCGACCCGACCAGCCGGGCAAGGGCAGTTTCTGGGCGCTGCACCCGAACTGTGGCGACATGTTTGAGAACGGCAGCTTTCTTCGGCGCCGCAAACGCTTCAAGGTGCTCACGTCGGACCCACTGGCCCCGAGCAAGCCGTCGGAAGCTGCACATTACCTGCAGCAGCAGCATGCCAAGCTGCGCCTGAGCGCGCTGGCCGCCACTGGAGCGCACCTGCCACATGTGCCCGCCTACAACCTGACCACACCTCCGCCGTCCACCTTCAAGCACCCGTTCGCCATTGAAAACATCATCGCGCGTGATTACAAGGTTCCAGGCGGCCTGGCCTTTTCCACTATGCCTTCAATGTCTGCCGGTTACCCGTTGCACGGTCAGCTCGCCACAGCCTGGCCGCACATGTACGGCGCGGGAGCTCTTGAGAGCGCTGCGCCGATTTCCGTGACAAGCGAGTACGGCGCGTACGGCGTGCCGATCAAGTCGCTGTGCCACGGAGCACAGAGTTTGCCCGCCGTGCCGGTTCCCATCAAGCCGATGCCTCCGCATCTACCCGCGTTTCTCTCGAACTCACCACAGTCTCTAAGCCCCACGTCCCCTCACACAGCAACCGGCCAAAGCAGTCCTTCCAACCCGAGCGATGCTCTGAGCGGCCCGGCTACGCTGCAGTCAGTCGCCGTGCATTGACGGACATTTTCCGTGACAAGGACCTGTGTGTGGCCTGTAGACAGCTTCACAGCTACGTCCGAAACCTAACACTACTGTACTAAATAAAATTAGTACGCCACCTGAGGTTTCATATACATTTCAATACATTTCTACTATAATTGACTCATGGATTAAATGCAGTTTTCACAACTCCACGCTCTAAAGACTTAGTTTTAAAAATGTCCAATATATACGAAGACAAATGGTTTTAGTCCAAATGAATGCACAGCTTTACATAAACGCAAAGTTTGGGGTTGTCACGGTGAAACAGTCTTGGTTTGTTTTGTATTTATCGCTTTTAGGCACCAGATAATCCTGTAGTTTACTATAACAGACGGACTAATTTTGCAATATCACATTTAGTACTGAAATCTTCGGTGGAGGACGTAGCCAAATACCTTCTCCAAAGTTTCTTTTTTTTAGCCCTTGAGAACGTTTACCACAACGATAGTCCACCGTTATACAATCAAGACAAGAGCTATGTCTGTGTTGCAGTAATGTTAATTTATGTGTACGTGGTTTTTCGATTTTGTGCGTTGCTTTAAATAGTTTGTGTCTGACTACTCCGACTCAGTATACAGATAGAGGCATATTTTATAGTTTTTTGTTCCTCAAGAAAAAAAAACGTTAATTCTGGAATTACCACATTATTTTCAAATCGAAATGACATTGGAAAAATGTAATAGTCTAATAATAATGCTGTTTTTTTTTCTTCTAATTTCACAATTTTGGTGTTCATAAGGTCATTAGTCAGGACACACAGGTTAAACTCACTTCAGCTTATACAGTAAGATTTGGTACGAGGCAACAAACTTTCAAAATCGTATTTTATCTGTTAAATCAGTACAGATGAAGGTTAATCGAAAATGCCCTTCGATAAGACTGTATCACTTTACAACAAAATGAACAACAGGACTTATTTTTCATACCAAACGATTAGATTTTACATATGAATCTACACATATTGAAAACTTGAAAACTACATTTAAGAGGTGAGGTAAACGCGTATATATGTGAATAATTGCAAATAAGTGATATAAAATTGTGTTAAATGATGCACTTTTTAGTTCGATGTTTTAGATTATCTCTATTTTACAGGAGATGTTTTGTGGAGCATTTAATTTAAAGCCGTGGTGACCATGTGTATTAAATGCCGTAAATTTGTAAACTTTTTTATGTTCACATTGTAAGGCATGCATTTTCGAAACTTTGTGTTGTTTTGCTGGAAGCATGCGAGCTTTTAAAAAGTGTGCAAAACGTCTGCATTAAATTATAAACTTGGTCATCAGAATATTTTTTCATTAAAATGATGCAAACCTTAATCATTTTGTTGTTTCGTTTTTAAGCAGTATTCTAATTTGTTGATTTTTTGTTTGCTTTTATATAATTGCGCACTATTTCTATACTTTATTATAACTATAATACCTATTATTATTATTATTATTATTATTATTATTATTATTATTATTATTATTATTATTATTATTGCATTTGCAAAAAAAATACACCATAGCATCAGGTGTACAATAATGATATTTTGATAACTTACTGGTTTAATTTGTATTGCTCTAATTGTGCTAACATTCAGCCCTCACACGGGAAGGATATCAGCACACATTGGGTTTATTCTGTAGCTGTTTGGAAAAGGCGCACTGAGCTGAACGGGCTGAATGAAGCGCGGGCTTGATTAGGATGCACAGAGCTCCTGGAGGAGAGTCACAGCGCAGACAGCCACTCATTCATGCTGCTCACTTTCACACTCTTTTACACAGTACCTTCTGCAAATGTATATATAGACACTTTAATATAATTGGTAATTGCGGTGGTATTAAAATCACAATGAAGGAACTAAGGAGCACGTTGCACTCTAGTGCAAAAAAAAAAATGTTTGGAATTGTCTTACTAGTGTATGTTACCCTGCAGATAAAATCCAAACAGGATTCGTTTCCTAATTATTTGCATTATTTATTATGTATTCCCTATACGGTAGAATCGTTGTTTGTTTGTTGTTTTTATACATTTTATTTACCCGTTTTTAATTCGTTCACCCTTTTTTCACTTCACGCTCGTAAAAAAAAACTAACACTTTTTGTTTATATCATTGTATTTATTCTTTCGATTTAGACTAATGGCTAAACAGTGAGAAACAGGTGTATTGTTTGCGCCTCCGCCCACAGAGCAACAGCCTTCTTCGGGATATTAAGCAAATACATTAGAATTCCGTCACTTTATGCAACGGAGCTGATCAAATAAAAGGGTCTCTGGCCACTTCATTCACTCCCATTCAGCTGAATAGAAAGTGCAAAGAATTGCAAACTTAGACTGGGCCACCGATGTAGATTTAGCCTTTTTTTCCAAAGAGACAAAAAGGCTGATTTCTCACAAACACATAGCTGACTGGGGGACTAGGAAACGAGCTCGGAGAGCCCTTTGGAATTTAAATCCAACCCCTCCCCCTTTAGACTGTGTTTGCACAACACTGCAAGTTGCTGCGTTTTATTCTTATTTGTGTGTGGCATATCCTTGTTTACTCTGTTCTATAGTAGAAACTAGGATGTACATATGTTACCTTGAAAGAGGTGAGAAAATAACTAAAGTCAATAAAAACAAGATAGATAGATTGTAAACACATGAATGTACCTGGAATGAAATTACAGTTATAATCACAGGAAACATATAAACATGCTCATTGGAAACACATGAATGTACCTGGAATGAAATTACAGTTATAATCACAGGAAACATATAAACATGCTCATTGGAAATAGCCATATGATATCTTTTTTTTTTCTTTTTCTGGAGCTCTGAACAGGGTGTGTTACCTCTTAGCCTGCTTTATTCATTAGAACAGACATCATGTGTGGTGTCTAATCAGAGACAAAACTGTTGTTGTGTCCCTCCCTCCCCTCCAAGACTACAAAGAAGAAGGTCATCTTGGGCAGGGGAATAAAATATAGAGCATGCCATGCTAAACCACAATGTGGTAGTTTAATTAAAAGAATTCATTAAAGTGGAAGCCTATGGTAATTAGCATGCATAATTTATGATTTGCTTAATGCATGCCATCGTGGCTAGTAAAAAAAAAAACCTCAACATCCAGTGAAGGGAGCTGATATGAACAGTGAATGATTATTTATAACATGTTTATTATTGAGCTAGCAGATACTTTGTTCATATTAGATTCCACTGTCTTTATTTGTTTTCAACGTCAGTAAGGGCTTCTCGCAAAAAAAAAAAAAAAAAAAAAGTTATCAAATAAAGCATTACATTCAATTATTCAGAAATACAATTTTTTCCAAATTATTAGGTCAAACATTTAGTTTAATGAGTTGAGACTTTATAATTTCTAATTTGTGTAGCATGTCATGTCCATGTAATCTAGATTTTTGTTTATTTAAAAGAATCACTGTGAATACACAATACTGTAAATAATGTGAATAAACAAATGCACAGTAGGTACGTGATTTCTCTTCAACACTGCTGCTGTTGTCAGAGCATTCTTCTTTACTAGAATTGTGCCTGTGCTGGATTTGAAAGGTTTGACAGAATGAGATCAGAAAAAGACGCAGCACAGACCCTTCATGTTTCTCTCATATTATGAGCTGTCAGCACAGTGTTTGTAAAAGTGATAAAAATTAATCTATGGTAAGCAAAAGTTGCATTAAGTTTACTCTGCAGATGTGCCAAAATGCTTGCTAGTGGCAGACAAGTTTTGATGTGTTTATTCTCTGCTGGTCGGTTATTTTTTTATTTAATGCAGCAGCCTATAGAAAAAAAAAATCCTAAAAGTGAAAAGTTTTTAAAACAGAAGTAGACAGCATGAATACTGCATTTTGCAGTTTAGTTGAGAATCTATGTAATATATTTTGGGATGATTAGTCCTATGACTTTATGGCCCATGATCAAAAATAAATAAGGAGTAGATCTTTGTCATTTCTTTGATTGTTTTAAGTACACAGTGACTCTAGTGAAATGATTACATGCTTGGCATTTCTGTCCTTCTCTATTATAAGCTACATATTTATTTGAAACTGATCATTAAAAAAATAATAATTTCCTTGCTACACACACAGTTTATGAATATGTTATCTGCTGGACGACTGCTGGAGGTCAAGCAGATTGCTGTTGTTGACAGATGCAGGTGGAGCAGGCAATAGTGGACATGCAAAGCAACAGAGGGCTGCGATGAAGTGAGAGTTGGACTGAGCCAAACACCCACATGTGCATGAAATTAGAATGTCAACATCTGATTCACACTGCTGGGCAGTGACTGTGAAACAAATTATGTCAGTGGGAGGCGTGTGCCATATTCCACTGAGACATGGTTATCTACTGAATGTGGGACAAACTGGAGTCATAATGGCACTGCATTGAAAATTGTTTCATCATGTCATAAAACTTGGATCAAAATGTATTGGCTTAAGAAAAATAATTTTCACATATTCACATATTTAAAATTTTGTATTCAAATACATATGGAATTTGATTATAACTACACTGATTTAAAATGAATGAAAATATCTCCTTATTATAAACAAATAAGATGTTTTATATTTTACTTGAAACATCATTTGTTATTCATTGCCATTTCATTAGTTTGGTAAGTACAATTTACAAATGACACTAAAAGGTCTTTTCCTGTTTGAGGCCACCTGGTCTCTTAACCAATGTGCAATTCTTATGCTCCCTGTTAGAGCTAATGGAAATGACTTAGCATACCAGTGGCAGGGAAAGTGGGACTAATTGTTATTCAAGATAAGGATGTGTATTATCACAGGAAGGCGATAATAGGAACCATTAGACAGGATCTTAGTTTTAAAGGTCTTTGCTTTCACCTGAACTCACTCTAGAAGAGCTGTCCTGTCTTACTGGTTCACCAGGTCAGCTGAAAAGTACTCTCAAAAGCACATTTGTTTGAGTTCACCTCTTTACACTTAATTTATCAGTGTAGGTCCTTGTTCCCTAATGCTGTTAATTACATAAGTTTTGTAATCCTTATTCATGTGCAAACACACAAGACTTACATTTCCCACAGCTTTATATTGCAGATTTATATAGATTTTTGTTTCTGTTTCCAGTAATAACACTCATAAATTTGCCATGTGCCATAACAAATACAAGACCAGTTAAAAGTGATTCACACCTGTTTTGGCCTGCAGAGACACAGATGAACCACATAGCCTCAATGTTACTACACAGGTTCAGACATAGCCCAGCATGGGCTGCAAAGCTTCCCATTTATCACACTTCAGACTCTAGTTCTGGCAGTAGTGACACACTCAAAGCATGCCATGTATCCATACACATACCAGACCCAAGCACCGCCCACCCCCAAACTAATTTTCTACATCATATTTCATATAGTTCAACTTGAATTTTACCAATAGAGTTTTAGTACAAACAGGGAAATTTGGGAATACTGGCTAATTTCTTGAGTTTTTGCAGTCTGAGTTATTTATCTGAGAGGAAATTATGGGTTGGCGGTCATCCACATTATTACAATATGAAACTGAGCGTACCTGTGTGAATTGCTGAATGAGTGCTGACTTGTAGAATACATCAGACGCTTAATCAGAGTTAACCATTGGGATTGCTGTGCTGTTTGCTATTTAGCATACCACAAATAACCATGTCTGTATGATGCATTCATTTCATTTAAAAGCAGATAATTTGCTGATGTTCTCATATTTTATATTAATCAGGGTGGCTCTGTGTGTGTGTGTGTGTGTGTGTGTGTGTGTGTGTGTGTGTGTGTGTGTGTGTGTGTGTGTGTGTGTGTGTGTGTGTGTGTGCGTGCGTGTGTGCGTGCGTGCGTGTGTGTGTGTGTGTGTGTGTGTGTGTGTGTTAATGTGGGTGTTGGTGGGTGTGCGTGAGCAGCACATTCCCTGAGCAGGCAGTGGTTGTCTGTGTGATTAACAGCCCTCCGCTTTGTCTTAGCTTGTCATCTGGATGGCTCAAAGTAAACGCGTTGCTTAATGTAAACAGCCAAACAGCAGTTTGCATATTTGGCTAATGTTGGGTAATTATACTGAAGATATCTCTCTCTTCAGGACACTGCAGCATGGTGCTTTGGTGCTTTTGCACTATTGTGTTAAACATGCTAAAGCACTAACAGCTTCTGTTGCATTTCTTCCTACCCTGATTATTCCCCTCTGCAGAGGTGCCACAGCAAGTAAATTTACTGCCCTTTTTTTCAGAGATCTTTATCTCATGTCATAAAAATAACACTTTCAGTTCCACTTCAAAGGCAGGAGGGCCAGTAGAGGTGAGAAAAAAGAGTCAAGAAGTGCTAAAGGCCAGATCCAGCAGTCAGATGAGCTACTGATGATTAGCAGAGTCAGTGGAGGCAACCTTTTACCCCAGCCATATCTCTAATTGGAAAAAAATAAGGTATGAACCCTGACAGCCAAAATTGCTCTTTCTCCTTTTCATTCTCATGTTGTTTTGAAGGAATGGGGCCAGATCAGCCTTATAGAGTCACTAGAGACCCAGTGATATATAGAGACTACAGTAGTCGTAGGAAACCAGTTGCTGGAGAGAAACATGCGGATTTGCTTCAAACAGTTACCACAAAAGAGGATTTAGCAAACAATTATTAGATACTCCACGGCACTCTCTGAGAAACATCCATCAGCAATCAGGACACATCTTTTGTAGATTTGAAATTCACAATACTGTATTTAAATCCAGAGGAAGCTTTCTGTAATGGGGCTCTGTGACATGTAGATGGATGCCTCTTGTTGTCGAATAACAAGGCCTCATTGTCCCGCTAATGTAACTTGATCAGTCTTTGATCTAATCCCATGTTGTCACGATCAGTGTGAAAATTCCAAATCAAGAGCACGATTCACTACTTTTGTTATCGTGATAATCTCTCACATTTAAATTCGACTTTGTTCTTTTGTGGCTTTGTTAAGGAAGCACAATGTGGGGTTAATTAGCAGCCACTGGTGCTCCCTGTGTTCCCTCGCAGTTAAGTATCCTCTTCAGCAAGCCCCAACACTCAGACACAGCCACTGCAAACACACCCAAGGTCCTGTCATTAACAAACAGCAAAATAACAAACAGAGGGCTGTTAATCCTATATTTAAAGGACAGCACTGGATTGACTATATGAATGCTACATTCAGGTCTCAGAGAAGAGAAGCACACCACAAGTAATGTGTAGCCATTTAGATAAGTTTGTTAAATATCAAGTATTGATCTCCAACATCTGACAAAATACCATTGGGGGGGGTGGGGGGGGGGGGATCAGACCAACTTCATACCCATATGTGATCAGTTGGTAAATACAAGTGCCGCTGTATATGAAGAATACAGTCATGAAAAGGAAAGTTCTGTGTTTTTTATTCATCAGTGCCTAAATAACAATCACATGGTTCTCATCAACTTCTATAAACAATTGAGTAACCTCAGTTGACAACAACAAAATAAACACAATGGATTTCAAACTTTTGTCATTTTCTCCCAAAAAGTAAACAACAATAACAACAACAACAACAAAAAAGTACACCCTTCCAGCTTCTACAATCATTAAAAGGGTCATTAGGGACCAGGTGTTACTAACAAAATGCACTTAATTAGCTAATCATCAAAAGTGTGACTACCTCAATAGATGCAGAAACTTTGACAGTTTAGAGTTTTGTAGTGTTTGTCTCCATTATGTCAAGAACGACCTCAGAAGAGCAACTGCTGTTTATCATTAGTCTGTGGTGGGTTATAAGTTCACCTCCAAACAATTTGAAATTCATCATTCTACAGTGAGAACTTTATTATTTTTTTCAGTGGAGAACTTTCCTGTTGTCAAGGTTTGCAGGATTGGACATCCCAGCAAAGTATAGCCAAGTGCAAAAGTCTTTAGCCATCACTCCTTTCTTCATATTAAATTATGTAAATTAAATGATCGAAAAAGGAATAAATGTTTTACTGCAACAGGCGGCAACATGCCTACAGATTTTAAAGTTGGTTGTTTATGTAATGACCTCAGCAGCAACCTTATTTTCTCGCTCATTTGTGCCAATCACTCAGCATTCAGCATCACCAGTATACTAATTACTGACCTGATCATCTTTCATCCTTTGCACCTGTTTCTCACTGGATCATGCCTTAAGTTAGAATTTTTTTTTATTCTTGAATGATTTTTAGGTCACTGTGTGGCTAAAACATTTAAAAACAAACAAAAACATTCATCAGAAACTGGTCAGGTACAGGGACTTGACTGAAAATGAGAGCCAGAAACTTATCAAAAATGAGAGCCAAAGAATCCTGTTCCTCGTCTTATAGTCTCAAAAGTTATAGTTTGTTTTCAAAGAGACAGACTTTCTTATATTTTTATAGGTCTGTCTCTTTGAAAACAAACTATAAATTTAGACACTATAAAACTATAAACTATAAGACTTTTGCTCAGTACTGTATGTCCTAGATTAGACAATTTAATGCTCAGAAATAAAATATATATATATAAAGAATAAATAGGCACATTACAAGTTTATGTTCATAACATAGATAAAATAACATTTAAATAAATAAATAAATAAATAAATAAATATCTGGAAAAAAAGATGACAAAAGAAATAAAAAAAGGACTGAACAATGTGTCTTTCATGAAAAGGTTGCTAGGAAAAAGCACTCACTCTACAAAAAGAATATAGCAGCATGACTTAAAACGCAAAGGTTTTGGAACAGTATCATTTAGACTGATGAGACTATTGTGAAGATATTTGATAATTGTGCACAGTACTGTGTTCAGAAAAAAAAAAACCAGCATATCACCACAAAACCCCATACTAGTTGCTAAGCATAGTGGTGGAGGGCTTGTTTAGCAACCACAGGACTTGGGAAAGCAGTCATTGAGACAGGTGTGAGGTCATCTGTGCAGCAGCTTAGGCTGGGCTGAAATTGGGTCATGCAAAAGGAAAATAATCCCAAGTACACCAGCACACTGAAATCTGAACTGCTTAAAAGGGGGGAAAAATCAGAGCATGGCCGATTTCAAGTTCAGATCTTTACCACATTGAGCTGTCATGGGATCTTAAACGAGCTGGGTATAAAGAAATGCCCTCAAACTTCAATCAACTAGATCAGTGGGCAGAATATTTTTCCAAAATGTCATTTCTCTGTACTTATAAACTCCTACAAAAATATTCACTTCATATATGTTATTGAATAATAAAGTATACTTTTCCCCACTTATTTTCTGAATGTTGGTTTATAAAAAATAGTGGGGAGCACACAATGCAAAAAAGTTTTTTATTTAAAAAAAAAATGGAATTGGAATCCTTAACTTTAAAAAATAATCATGTGATACAATCACATGAAAAAAATTACAATGTAAAAAACACCAGCTGCATGCAAAAAGCTCACATGAAAAATGTGTAAAATAGGTAAATTCCCTACAAAACCAAAAGCATTTATTTTTTTTACATCTCATTATTCATGTGAAGTACATGTGACACTTCTGAAAGGGTAACTACTGTCAGACCTAAACAGGCAAGAAGGATAAGAAAATTTGTATGCTATAATTCAATTGTGTGTTTAGATGGAATGTAAAGTATATCCTGTGTTAAGTTTCCTTTGTAACAAAAAAATAAATGTTAGAATTATTGTGAATTTGAAAAAGAGCATGATGTTATTACTGACTGTGTGTTTTTGATTTATTGACACTAATGAGAGCCCGTGTCCACCTAAACTCCTTGTATTGAAACCTATAGTCTGTCCCTCTCTTACACATTAACTCAACAGATATAGACTTTCCTCATTCAGGCACAATATTGCCCTCCTTCAGAGCAAGATTTCCCCCATTCCCTGGTGGTCTAATTTATGTTAAGTCACCAGTCTCCCCCATGGCAGCTTTGAGACATCTATGAATGGAGGGCGCACTGTGCAGGTCTGTGCCTGTGCCAGGGTCCCCAGTGAGATTATCCTCCACGGGAAAAAGAGCTACACACCGAAACCATCTGCAAATCTGTGGACAGAGCAGACTCATGAGAAGATTCACACTGCAATTGAGTTTTACTTGGGAAGCAAGTAATTAATTCCGACTCTGAGAGAGAGAGAGAGAAAGAGAGAGAGAGAAAGAGATAGAGATAGAGAGAGAGAGAGAGAGAGAGAGAGAGAGAGAGAGAGAGAAAGAGAGAGAGAGAAAGTGGCATATGTTGTTGGCATAACTGGCAAATTAAAAAGTATGTTTTATATAACAAATTTTTTTTATTGTAATCAAACACAAATAAACACAATACTTTATGTATAATATTTATGTAAATGTAAGCATTTTTTGAAAAACATTTATAAATTGTTTTAAAAAGTCATTTTTCACTAGGGCTTATAACTATTTTATCTTCTCTTAGTGCACTATGCAGAGTGTGGCCTTCTGGTTTAATATGTTACAGTATGAACACTTTTAATGCATCACATACTGTATATATTTTACCAATGTTTAACAAATATCCCCATGTTTATTATTCCTTGGTTTTATGCCTATATAAAGAAAATAAAACAGAAATCAGAAGTCAATTAAGAAGGTACCAACATGCTGATTTAATAGCTGAGTTCACTTAAAAGGAGTTTTCCATTGTAACTATAATACTCAGGAGGCTCTTTGTTGATTACTGTAGCTGAACATGTTTATGCTTGTGGATGCTAATGAGGCAGTAAATAAACAAGACAAGAAACGGCTTCACTCCTGGAGTTAGCTTCATCACACTATGCCCAATCCCAAACACAGAAATTTCTCAGAGGAGTGTTTTCGTACTCTGATTATGACAATGGATGTAGGTTATTTTAAGTTAATTAAAAGATGCACAAAATGATGAAATTGGGAGAAATTAAAGGCTTATGGTTCCTAATAAACCATATTATGGATAAATGTTTCCATCAGCACTTTCTTTCTTACTGTAGACATCAGCTTCATAATATTGTGAAAGGCTTAATTAATAATGGACATTAGCAAAGTGTGTTGTTGGTAATTTTGACTGAATATGTGGAGTCAATATGCAGATTAATCCTCTTTAGTTAATTGAATTACATGTCAAACTTGCTACCTCCTGCAACTTTGATTACTTGCCCTAAATACGGGTTTTAGCTTAAGGTCCAATATAGCTGTTACCCCAGGCTATGGTATGACCCACACCTCCTATTTAACAGCACAGATGACCTGGGCATTCTGGCTTTCATCCATCCTGTCTTCTAAGGTGCCTCTATTATGGCAGTCACACCCCACATTCATTCCCGTACTCCCAACAACTAGTGGAAAGTCACTTGGTCTTTTTTTTTTTTTAAATACTCTATTTTTATTTTTATTTTTTTTTTATAATTTATGGTGGTAATTTTCTATAATTTCTTCAGTTAATGTAATAGAGGTGCTGGAAAAAATATGTTAACAAATTCATAAAAAAAATATTTAAAAAAAAACAGTGGGGAGTAATTGTTTACACATTGTTTAATACAGTATGCTATTACTCCAGGATTTAAGTGGTCTTCCCCAAAAACTATACAAGTACTGATGTAGTATAAAAAAACTGTTTGTTTGTTTGTTTGTTTGTTTTATTATTATTATTATTATTATTATTATTATTATTATTATTATTATTATTATTATTATTATTATTATTATTATTATTATTATTATATGTTGTTATTATGATGTAATTCTTAATTGCTTATATTATTATTATTATTGTTGTTGTTGTTGTTGTTCTTGTTGTTGTTAATATTGAAGCATGAATTAATTGTAGTAAATGATCTAACTCAGTGTAAAAGGGCAGTTTCTCACTCACAGGTGCACAGGAACCAGGATGGGTGACTTTAACACAGTAGCCATTAGTGTGTGGTCAAGGGCCTGAGAAAAGAGAATGGCCATAATTCAATGGCAGTAAAACTGCTATCCTTCTCTCAGCCTCAAGCGGACATGAATGGCCATCCCAAGCCGCTCCCCACTGCTAATTGTCATCCAGCCGGGGGAGGAAGACACTGGCGTGTCCCCCCTCAAGCCTGCTACCGGGCCGCCAGTTTCTCTGTCTACCAGTGTAAATAACCATCTCAATAACAAATAAAGGAATGCAGGACCCTGCGAGTAAGCATGGGCAACCCTGTACCAGGCCACCTTAATGACACTGTCAATGGGGCCCATGCAATGCACGGCTAATTTTCTTTCTTTGACTTCATTAGGTGGCACTGTGGAGGGGCAGCATGGGAGTGAAAGAGGAAAAGTGGCTGTTGTCTTGTCACACAGGTCAAAGAATAAGTCAAGCAAAGTTGCCTCTCTTGACCTTTTGATGGTTAGTGCAAACAGAGCCAGAAGTTTCAAATTTGAGCAAGCGACAGTCTGGAAAATAGAAAGAGACAGTGTAGTGTGTAGCTATAAAACGAAATGAAATGAAAGCTATTTTTCAGCTTGTTTTTAAAAATAGCCACCTTTAGTCCTTTGGTTGAATTTGGCATACTACACTGATTTCTGTTTACTGTCCTGTATAACAGGAGCACCCATGTCTGCTGTCTATACTACTGTACACATTCCTTTAAATAAACGATGCCTCAAACCCCTGCTTAGGCAGCTCAGTAATGTCGTTGAGGGCCCTTAAGCACGTAGCAGAAAGCCAGGCCGCTCTATATACTCTCTCCAGCTGTAGGTCTAAGGGGGCTCTCGCACAGCTGTAAAGCTGCGGCCTTCACAGCCACAAATCAGCTGCTGAAAGCAGGCATGTATCTTCAAAGGGTGGCCTGTCCCTCCATGATATACAGCCCCCACTGAGAACAAGTTAGCCACGGCCACTGTCTCTGCACCTGGGCTATTATCAGGCAACTGGGATCATCTCTGCTCACTACACATTCAAATGTACAAGTAGCAGATTAGGCTGACTCAATCTTCTTTTCCTCTGAGGGAAAGAGGGAAAGAAAGAGAGGAAGGAGAGTGAGAAAAGAAAACCCCTTTGACTTCAAAAAGAGCCCTCTCCCTCTTTCCTGGGCCAGGCTGAAAGAAGCGGGAGATGAAACCAGGGGGGGCTTGTGTATTCAGTGGACTAATTCAGAACTGATTCCTCTAATACACTCCTGAAACACTTTTAATTGTGTTAGTTTGCATTCAAAAGGCATGTTTGCAGCTTTTAATTGGAGGCTGCTTTGAAATAATTGAAATGTACGACTTTGTGGGGGCCAACTTAAACAGTTCTAATGTGCTTTGGTGGTAGGCACTAGCACCCCATTATTCCTCATTCAGATGCTGTGCCATTTCGGAGGGGTCTTGGCAATTTGTAACCTTTAAAGTAAAAAGGGTGTTAGGGTTTGGCAGTGGGCTCACAACATTTTCTATATCTTGTTATAAATAAGCAAAGAACTTATACATATAAAGTAAATATAAATGAATCAGACTTTTATCTTTGTCAAAAAAAAGAGGCTAAATTTCACATTCTCTAATGTATGCAGCTGGATGAATTTCAAGTCTGACTCTTTGACAACTCTTTGTCACAGTTGAACATTTCCCCCAATATTTCCAATAAAATCCCATTTTGTGTGACAAGTGTTCACACACTCCTCCTCACTTCTCTCTTTTGTCTTGTGTAGAGCTGGAAAGAGAGAGAACGGTGTTTCTGACACAGGCATCCACCTGCCTGTCAGTCTTTTTCTTCTGCTGTTTTTAACAGCCTTTTATTTGACATGGCAAGGTGTGATGAGTGTGACACTATGTAGTAAATCTGCATTACACTAGGTTGCTCAAGCATGTTACAGTGTTCCCATGGCCTCCGTGAGTAGGACAGAGAAGAGAGAGAGAGAGAGAGAGAGAGAGAGAGAGAGAGAGAGAGAGAGAGAGAGAGAGAAGAGAAGAGAGAATATTTTACTGAAAATACTGCTTCTGTGGATTTTGCAGCAGATGGTAGAGTGTGAATGCTTCCTGCTGTTATGTCATTAGATTCATATTATCAAGATTGTTATTAAACATTGTATGAATTAGCTTCTTTCTGGATTTTGCTCCACATTTGGTTCTGGTTATTGTATAACCGCTTGCTGTTGTAACTTTGGTTCATTTATGAGTTAAATCCCTAAAAACAGTCCTTTCCCCTGAATAACTTCTTTTCTCAAGTCATTCTCCTTATTCTCCCTTGAATCATTTTAATCCTTAGGGGGGCTCAAACTCTGGCTGTCATTTGATCGTTCAGTGCCAGCGCTAGGGCTCTAAATAAACCCAGTGTTGCGTGAATATCATTCTGTGGATGTATGGGCCACATTGGTGAGCTGTGAGGCTGAAGAGCGAGCCTTCACTGGCCTCTCTCCGAATGCTTGGCGACTGCTCGGTTACCCCACAGTGAAAGGACCACCCACTTAGGCTTGAGAGGGGATTTGGAGCCTCCTGCCTCTTCTGTCCTTAGCCCCTTTTTGGAAGGCGTTTGCCATCCATCTGATTGGGTCTGTGTTCTTCCTACATTATTCCCTCTGCTTTGTCAGGCAAGAATGCGATGCAGGTTAGGAAGGTGCATCCTCAGGATATCAGTGCACTCTGACAGAACTGAGATGATGTCAAGTGTCACACTGACCAAAGATTTGTTTGAATATTTTAGGATGCAGATTATTAACAGCGTACCACGTAAAATGAGCTATTAGTGTTTTTTTCTTTTCTAAATGATTTCTGAGCTCAGTCAATGTATTAGATTGTTCCTAATTCATTCTGTGTTTAAGACCATGTTCATAGATATGTTAAGTGATTCTGCTGGCAGAAGGACTCAGATGCTGTTCCCTGTGAGGTCTTGTATGTTTGATTTCCCCAACTTCACCGCTCCACCCCAACATGTTCATTCTCAACTCCCGGTCTTCAGTTCCAACCTGTTTTTAATCAACTTTTCTCACAAAGCACAACAAAACAGGGGGAGGGCAGTGCTCGGTCTGTTGGGGGTCGATGCTGGCAGCAACAATGTCCGTGAACTGCTTGCCATCTCCATCCCCTAGTGCCATATACAAACAATCATTTCCATATGCAGTGAAAGGGGTCATTGCTTTAACGGAGGGAGGAATGCTTTTGCGGGAAATATTGTCCAGCATTGACACAGAAGTAATTTGGGGCTCACCAAGCGATTCTATCACAGCCTTTTGTTGCTTCAAAATGTTTGACCCAGAGGTCCCTGTCACCCCTGTAGTTAATGACCGTTAGAGCGCTGTGACAGTCTCCAAAAGTAAAACATCTCACAACTAATAGCAGGCCTCAAGAGGCTTAGGCATAAATATTTAAGCAGTGCTTACTTGTCCCAAATACTAGGGGGTCTCCATGGTATGTTTATCAGATAATACAAGCTGGAGAGCAAATATAAAAGTATGGCAAACATGTATGGCTTTGCTTTACATTTGGAATTTTGAAGTAGTGTGCAATATACTTTCATTTGTTTCATTTTTAACAATGGTTAATGGTGCACTATTTTAATTATTTAATGCTTACCTCTCTTGTTGTTTTATTTTTCCCATTTGGGAAGTGTGATTTGTAATCCATTTATATATTAAAGCTAAAACCATAGAGATAAGTGTGAAGTAAGCCAGATTAGTAATGTTGATCTCATTTGGAGAGTGTGTCAAGGTTAGTTTCTTTCAGCAAGTTGACATAATTCTAAAAACTACTTATAAGTCCTTATTTCTCAAAGCAAACTTAATTAAATATGTGGGTTGTTGAGGTACACTGACGTGCCATGAATTATTGCCCCGGCGAACAAAGGCGTTACACAAGCCATCGAATTATCTCTGTCAAACTTTGGCGTAATCTGAACTGATCCTCTTAAAAATATTTAAATGAAGACATTTGCACATGAATGGGCTCCATGGCAACCGTGTGTATGTTCTACTTCAGGGTGCTTCTTTAACACAGCGCTTTAGAAAGCACATCTCTTCTGTCATGTTGACAAACAACAAAACAAACAATCCCTGAAAAAAAGCGATGAAGTATTTCAGAATGGGATGATGGATGGCCAGGGCTAAAACGCAAGACGTTTGAAAAAAAAAAAGGGCCGACACTGTGGAGAAAGGACAATTGAAGTTTACTACAATTTCTTTCTGTTATTGGACCTCCCTCATTGTGTAGATGAAGTTTAATCTGTATGCTCTGGAGGCCCAGGACTTTTTGTTATAATATGCAATTGAGTATTCAATAATGTGTTTGCAGTCATGGCTAAAATTGGGAGTTAAGAGTTCATAGAGAGCTGCAGTACTCCTTTGAAGATGAATTCTCCCTCTAGTGGCTGGAATAAAGCTTTCTGCATGCCTGTATCACACCATGTGTTTATGTATACTTTGCTCCCTAGCTCTTTTCCAAATACACCTTCCTCCTATAAATTAATTATTTAGAAAGAAATGGTGTAGTTTGAGAAATATAGGACACATCTGTTTTTAATTGACTTCATCTATGGCAGGAGTAATTGTGGAAATGTTTGTGAAAATAATAGCAGTTCCCTGTGTACTTCATTTCCTTACTAAGGAAACTCTTATGTATTAATATAGCTCATGGCTCAGTTCAGTTATGGGAGAGAAGGGATTAATTAATTTGGGGCTAATAGGCACAAACATGAAAAAACAAACTTCTTTACTTTTTCACTCGGCTCGTGTGTAGCATTTTTAAGTAACTAATATAAATTATGCACACTGTGTTGATTATGCTGCAGAGAGAGAGAGAGAGACAGAGAGAGAGAGAGAGAGAGAGAGAGAGAGAGAGAGAGAGAGAGAGAGAGAGAGAGAGAGAGAGAGAGAGAGAGAGAGAGATGGAAAGGACTTTTTTACCTGGCACCTAATCAATTGAACATTTTCATAATTGAATCTTGTTGTCTTAAATTATGTGCTGTTTGGCTTGTGTCCAGATAAAGGATGTTTTTTGCTCAACAATGGATCTTTTAATTCTACACTATCCTGCATTTTTGCAGCTAGGTGATGATTCCTGATATACCTTACAACAGGGCTCTTCAATCTTATCCACAAAGGGCTGGTGTGGCTGTAGGTTTTCTTTCCAGAAAAATAAACGATACCCTTAGCAGTTATTTGAAGACTGAACACAACTGACTGAAAAGCTGGGATCTAGTGTGACTCCTGTATGGTTGGTATAAAAAGAAAAAACGTAGACATGTTATCGCTCCATATTTCTCAAGATTGAAGTAAAGTATCTTAAAAAAAAAAAACCTTATTAAATGTTTTTTTGTGTGTGTGTGTGATTTATTTTGATATGGACTCTCATCCATCTAAGCAGACAGACTTTCTGCAATGCTGCAAAGCATACACTACTGTGAGCCTTTAGACCTACAGTGCCTGGGCATGTACAATTTGCCCTAATCATGAACAAACTAATTAACAAATGGAAATTGAATGTCACCTTGCCATTTTCCACCAATAGTGCTCCCTGCTTTTATTGAAGAAAGATTTAGATTGCCTCACAGACTTGAAGTCAGACAGGAGTTGGCTTATGCAACAAGGGCCAATTGCAGGAAATAATATTTTAACACAAATATATCCTAATCAATTATTTTTACTTATTTGGCTGTGAAGAACAGTCATGCATTTTACATGTAAACTAGTTAATTTTATATTACTATGTGCACACTTGCACTGGGTTCGATGATTATTAAGTAGCCTGGCCTGGCAGCCCTTAAACTCTGCGTGTCTGACTCTGGCCCCTCTCTGGGCTGTAAATCAGCATGCGTCCTCACATGTGATAATTCTCCAAAGTTAAACAGCCATAAAAGCCTAAGGAACTCTGACCTTCACGATCTAACTAAGCAAGAAAAGCCAATGATGTGTACCAGTGCCGGTTGCACTTCTCACATTATGATAAACTATGGGCTCGCCAATGCTAAAAAATAATTGTAGGTCTTCGATGACATATATAGGAGCAGCTTTTCAATACGATCCCAATTTATTTAGCAGTAAAATATTTTATTGTTGGCTATAAAGCATATGGCTGAGAGAAGGGGATGAAGGACAAGGATGTCTAGCTGAGGTAGTTGTCTCCCAACACTGTCACTCTTCTTAGCAGAAGATGTATGGTAGTGGAAGACAGATTATAATAGCATGTGGCAGTCTTACGGGGAGAGAGGCCATAAAACAATCAAAACTACTGAAGCCAGTCGCAATAACTATGTCCATGACATTTAAAGTGGTGGATTTCTCTCAGCACTGCTATTATTTCCTCCTATTTGAATAAAAACAGCAATGGTTGGTACTGTCTGACAATGTTCTTTAATGTTAATTCTTGTAAATGTTACAGACTTTGCCAATTAACAAGAAACCTCCTTGTACGTAATTTGACTGTGCTCATTTCTTACATTTCTTAATATGACTTTAATATTTTTAAATCTATTGATTTTTGTTTGTTTTAAATGTCACATTTGGGATGCCATATTGCAATATTTCAATGAATATTTAAAAACACACATATGATCATTAAATCTGTTAGCCCATATTAACCTCAGTGGTTAAAAAAATTAAAATTAAAAATGGGACTAGAACCAGGCTTCAGCTGAACCATGAGGAGGACAGTAACAATGAGTCTAGTCATTATAAGACTAGATCCTTTACAATGTCATAACATATTCAGGCATTGAGGAAATATGCTGCGGCTGCATCCTCTGCCATCCCTGCCCTTCACAGCTGTCATAGCACGATCATAAACAGCATTTATAACAATCTAGCCTGTGGGTAAGGGAGAAGCAGAGAGGGAGAGACAGAGAGAGAGAGAGAGAGAGAGAGAGAGAGAGAGAGAGAGGTGAAGGGAAACGGAGAGAGGCTAAGAGAGCTTATGAGAAAGTGAAATAATGAAGGAGAGTGAGATCTCTGACATGTAACGAAAGCTTCTTGTATACAGATGATCAGAAATGTATCAATCAATGAACTCACTATTGTTTAAAAAAAAGCAATATTCCATTTAATAAAGTGAAATATTTACCCAGTGAGATACAGTACTGTATGTATCTAATGAGGTTCAGTGAGTACTGAGGGAGATTCAATATTTACCCAGTGAAGTACTCTGTACAGTTTGCATCCAGTGAGATTCGGTTAATTAATTAATTAATTAATTTATTTATTTGTTTGTTTATTTATATGTATTGCATAATTTGGTTCAGTACTTATATATATATTATTTATTTATGATTTATAGTAGTATGTACCCAGTAAGACTGATTATGTACCAGTGGGATTCAGTATGTACCTAGTCAAATACAAATTCAGTTAGATTATGTATATACCCACTGAGATTGAGTATGTACCCAGTGAGATTCAGTATGTACTCGGGGAGATACAATATATACCAGGTGAGATACAATATGCATTCAGTGAAGAAAGTAAGAGTACTGTATATATCCAGTGATATTCATTATGGACCGAGGGAGATTCAGTATTTGCCACATCAGATTTAGTATGTACCCAGTGAGATAACTTAGCCTTTCTCCACATACTAGATTGTTATAAATGATGTTTATGATGTACCCAGTTAGATACAGTATGTACTCACTGAGATTCAGTATGTATACAGTGATATTCATTATGCACCGATGGAGATTCATTAGTTGCCACATCAGATTCAGTATGTATCCAGTGAGATACAGTATGTACCCAATGAGCTTCAGTGTGTATCCAGTGAGATACAGTATGTACCCAATGAGCTTCAGTATGTATCCAGTGAGATTCAGTATGTACCCAGTGAGATTCTGTATGTATCCAGTGAGATTCAGTATGTACCCAGTGAGATTCAGTTTTTGCCACTTAAGATTCAATATGTATCCAGTGAGATACAGTATGTGCTAAGGGACATTCAGTATGTATCCAGTAAGATTCAGTATGTACCCAGTGAGATATAGCATGTTCTCAGTGAGATACAATATGTACCAGGTGAAGTACAATATGCATCCAGTGGAGTACAGTATGTACCAAGAAAGATTCTGTATTTACCCAGTTAAAAACAGTATGTACCGTGGGAGATTCAGTATTAACCCAGAGTAATAAAATATTTGCCCTGTGAGATACAGTATGTATCCAGTGAGATTCAGTATGTACTGAGGGAGATTCAGTTTTTGCCACATGAGATTCAGTATGTATCCATTGAGATACAGTATGTATTCATTGAGATTCAGTATGTATCCAGTGAGATTAAGTATGAACCAAGGGAGATTTAGTTTTTGCCACATGAGATTCAATATGTATTCAGTGAGATTCAGTATGAACCAAGGGAGATTTAGTTTTTGCCACATGAGATTCAATATGTATTCAGTGAGATACAGTATGTGCTGAGGGACATTCAGTATGTATCCAGTAAGATTCAGTATGTACCCAGTGAGATATAGCATGTTCTCAGTGAGATACAATATGTACCAAGTGAAGTACAATATGCATCCAGTGGAGTACAGTATGTACCAAGAAAGATTCTGTATTTACCCAGTTAAATACAATATGTACCGTGGGAGATTCAGTATTTACCCAGTGAGATATAGCATGTACCCAGTGAGATTCAATATGAACTCAGTGAAGTATAGTATGTATCAATTGAAAAATAAGTCTATTTAGTTAGTTCAGTTGTGTTTAGTTGAGCTGACTGAAAATTCCTCCTGTGAGAAAACATGGATCACCAGCACTGCTTGTCTAATGAATCAGTCAGGAATGTTCTCAAGCTTATTTAATTGGCAATGCTTTGACATACATTAACATTTGTTTTCATACCTAATCGCACAAAGTTTAGTCACGTAAACTGCAAATGAAATGGTATTTCGTCTCCTTCCCTAATGTGGATGTGAGGCAGCCTTTTCCTGCATGGTGCCTCTCCTGGTTCCTGCCCCATCAGCGGACCCCCTGGCAGCTTCCCGCCGCAGAGATAATATTTAGTGAACACAGCTCAGTGTAAACTCAGTAGGGAGAACATCTTCCCAGGTACATCGTTAATCATAATTACGTGAGGTATGACAGCAGCTTAGAGACTCCCTGCCTAAACCCCCCTCTCTGATGTCCTGCAGGAATACTGCATCCGTACACTCCACATTAGCATTGTTCCTATTCATATGGCACGGACACTCGATACCATTCACATACATGTAGCTGTTCTGTGAAGAATTAGAGTCTACCCTATGGTGGTGAGAGTCTGGTGCTTGGCCCTTTATTATGAGAGATCATGGAAGGTTTTGACCTCTTGCAGTGGGAAACTTGAAGGCCTCAGGGATGCAGAAATTCTGGATTATGTATGTCTGCCTTACAAATCTATTTCCGTACTATGCACAAGGCTAAGTACCATTTAATTGAGCCTGCCTCCGATATTAATCTTTCCTCCATGATTCATGAACCTGCACTGTGTTAATAAAGCATCTATGTCCTTCTTATTTAATTGTTGTGTTTAAATGATAACGATAAATTATCAGGGACCAATATTTATTTGTGCTCTGCTTTGGGTTTGTAAAAAGTCTCATTATTTCTTACTTCCAAAGATTTTTTTTTCCAAATCTATCTAAATTTAAACGTTAGTAACACAACAATAAATCCTGTACACATTTTAAGAAGTGTAAATATTTCATCATCTTGTGTACCAAATCTGAAGATGTGTTTGGCTCAAGTGGTTAATCTTCTGCAATTGGAAAAACTTTCATAAGACCTGCAGACCAGATCTGAACTATTCTGGCAGATGTGCAGGTGTGGGATTTACTCAAACAATCAAGACCCTATTCCTGACCTTCTTCTTTCTCCAATTTTAATATTTAGTTTCTTTCTTTTATGGTCCCTTTCGATGAACTGTTTTGCCCTTTGGCTTTTCCATAATCACTCTTTCATATTAACAGAATATTGTTTGTGTCTAAATGTTTGCTGTGGGTGTCAAATGTATATTGAGCTGGCTCTCTTGCTTTGGTGATAAAAATCAATAAAAATATAAATAAATACATAAATAAATAAATTAATAAATTATAAGGGTACTCATTATTTCTTTATTATATCTGTCTTTAATCCAAATGAAATAGTTTATAATCATATTCAGTCAGGATAAGACAACTTGTTTGTGTGAAGGATGTGATGTAGGATGAACAGGAAGATGAATTAGTTAGCGCTCTGTTGTTGGCTCCAGCACTCTCTGGGGATCTCGCCCCGTATCCTTACCTGCTGCTGATCGACACAACAAACAGCACATGGATAAACAACCTGTAGGTTTGAATCCTACTCATCTTCTCTTTTCCTTAATTTCTACCCAATAATTTCACATTTTCAGGCTTTAAATAACAGGCTTTTCACAGATTGTGTATTTATACACAAAATATACACGTTATGACCAAAAGTTTGTGGACACCCGACAATTATACCTATTTCCTTCTTGTGGGAAAGCTTTGATGTGATATGAGGTGGGGAGTTTCCTGTTCAGTCAAAACAGGATTAGTGAGGTCAGCCACTCATGGTGAGGACATCTGGGGTGCAGTCAGCATTTCAGTTCATCCCAAAGATGTTCAGAGGTCGAGACTAAGTTCTTCCTCCAACCTGAACACACATCACACTTTGGACCTTGCAGGGAATTATCCTGCTGGAACAGGTTTGGGCCCCTTAGTTCCTGGGAAAAGAAATTGTAAGCTTGAAATGACAATTGTGGAATGTTCACATATGATGTGTGTTGGTCAGGTGTTAAAGATTTTAATAACACTATATATATATATATTGAGCATAGATTATGATGCATTGCTCAAATTTATTTATTTATTTATTATTATTATTATTATTATTATTATTATTTAAAAAACATCATCATACTTGAACATTCATTAACAGCGTAAATCACTGGCCACTCAGAAGTGCTGGGTCTTAAATAGTGAACACTTTTTTAGCACCTGTGCTTGTTACAACTAAATTTGATGCCTGGATGGCGAAGACGAATAGGTTGCTTACAAGTTATAATTTTAGCTCCCATTCAACTAAAGATGGCAAAAGACAAAATATCAGCCATGAACAAATGTTCTGAAACAAGTTTCTTGTTTTCTTTTTCACTGTGAAATGACTCCACTGCTGTATTCAGGGCTTGTGAGGTATTTCCTGATTTCCTGTGTGTTTGTCTGCAAGCCATCAACAACGTCTGCTGGACCAGAGGCAAAAGCTCTAAGCATCTGTCTCCTCCTCTGACACAAGCCCTCGCCTCTGATGTTTGGGAAGAGACAAAATCAGCACTCCTGCACGTGATTTACTCCCTTTCCACTCACACCAGTCTGCACATGCCACTCAAGGACCATCGCAACAGTGTCTCAGACCAAAGCACAGACCAAAGGCTTGAAAGAGACACATATGTTTTAATTAGGTGTGGCACCTTCCTACAAAGCTAGTGGCTCCTTTCATTTGTTGTTCTCATCTTCTGGCTGACTGTGGCATGTCAAGACATTGACTGCAACAACCCTTGAGTTTAACAGAATGGACAAAGGTCCATTGTCATATTTTTAGAGTTCTTGCAAAGGTTCACTTTTCTACTCTTACAGAGATGTAAAGAGTAAGGAGCTGATATTTAGCTGCATTGTCTTATTTGACAGCTTCTGATTAAATTAATCAATATTTTAATTATGTGGAGCTTTATCGTGAGTTCGTAAAATACAACAGTTGGTATTTGATTAAAGAGTACTTGCTGTTTAGACATTCAGGATGCCACCAGAAATGAGAGCAGCCAACATTTGTGTAGTGATCTAGAAATAAATCAGATTCTGTTTAGTTTCATAAATAATTCTGGTCATCAGGGAAACACATTGTTTTAGGCTTAAATATGTTGTTTACCAACACCAAATGGTTGAGGAACAGAAACTGTTGTTGTTAGTAAGCATAGATGCTTTCAGCCTTTATTTAGGGGCCGAGAGGATCTTACCCCTAGTCCTAGTACTTGGTCTAGTACTCCTAGTCCTAGTGGAGCCTAATACTCTCTCTCTCTCTCTCTCTCTCTCTCTCTCAGTATGTGTGTTTACACACACACACACACACACACACACACACACACACACACACACACACACACACACACACATTATTCACTTGTATATTATATTTCATCTTTGTACTGACAGAACACAGGATGAAATTATTTATAATCTACTTGTTTTTTGGGCTATTGAGGTTTGGATTTGATTATTTCGATTAGACATAATGATAAATAAATTAAATAAATACACATTTTTACCATACAAGTGTATTTCCTATATTTTGGGGTGAGATATTTACGCGGTAAATATATAGTCTAATAATTCTACGTTCTATGAAAAGTAGGCCGTTTCAAAAACTAGTTAAGCCTCCCCCTGCTGGAGATAATGCGCACTGCAAGTGTCCTCTTTGCTTTATCCTCTAGATCCCATGGAGGAATATTATCACTGTTGGCAGACATTTTACT
>JAAGKR010005130.1:0-46889 GCA_011419295.1 Clarias macrocephalus | reverse complement strand
TGTGTAATATATACATACACACACACACACACACACACACACACACACACACACACACACACACACACACACATACATATACATATACACAGTCAGGTGCATAAGTATTTGGACTGTAAATGTTTTTAATTTTGCCTTTGTACACAACGTACACAAGCAAATCAATCTGACAATCTGAAGCAATAAAAATCGGATTGAAGTGTAAACTTTCATCTTTAAATCCAGGGTTTTAAAAAAAAATTTATTGCATGAAAGGTTTGGCAATTACAGAGAGTCCGTGCATCTCTACAGGCTCAAATGTCTTTGGACAGCTGATTGATTTGATAAGCAGTCTCCTCGTTATTCCATGCCAAATTAAGGAGATAAAAGGTTTGGAGTTTTTTTTATTTTTTATGTTTAATTGGCATTTGGTACAGTAGCTTTTAATGAGAACCTTCAACAGGAATTTTAAACAGGTGGCATTATAAGTGAAGGAGGCTATTGTTAAGCTGAAAACAAAAAAAACAAAAACAAGAAGAAATAAAACTGACCTATCGGACAACTCACAAAAACCTTAGGAATGAGCAAATTAACACCTTTTTTTATATTCTGAAATAAGGAATGCACTAGGTCACTCAACACCAAGATGCCCGAACAAAAGTCCCACTAAAAACACCTGAAGCGGTCATGGAATTTTTTTTTCCTTGACGAAGAAAAACCTCTTCACATCGTTGTCAAAGTTTACGATAAAGAGATGACTTCATGAATGTAAATACAGATGTTTTACCTCAGGATGCAAAGCACTGATAACACTCAAAAACAGAAAGACCAGATTAGACTTTTTTTTCCCCAATACATCTAAAAGAAAAAGCCCTGTTCAGTTCTGGAGCAAAAGTATTTGGACCAATGAAATCAAGGCTAGCTTGTAGCAAAATGCTAAACTGAGTAGAGTATATAGAAGGAATGGGAAAAGCTCATGTTCCAAACATACCTCGTCTATGGTGAAGGCAGTGTTACGGCAGTGTCTACGTCGGCCAGTGGATCCGGGTCACTGGTGATAAAGGACGCTGGTAAATTAGCAGTATCAATTCGGAAACTTAGAGCGCTTAACTTTCGGCTTAAATTTTGTCAAATGCTGTAAAACTGATGACGGCACGTTACAGTACAGAAAGCAACCCAAGGCAAAGAAATGGAATGTTTTTAAAGAGTCGAGTAAATGACCTGCTCAGTTTTCTTGTGCTGCTTTTCACTTACTGAAGACAAAAGTGAAGGCAGAAAGACCCACAAACGAACCACAAATAAAGGTGATGACAGTAAAATTGTAGCAGTCTAAAATTTCATACTATTATCAGTAATCAGTATTTATAACTTAATGCCCCAGGGCATGTATCACCAAGGGTTCAAGAGTGTTGACAATGTCTCTTAGAAAAGTTTATTTAAGGGTTTAGTGTCCCAAAGTATCCTGTTATTTGTTTAGTGGTTCATGAATTAAGTTTTTTATTTTGTCAAATGTTTATAGATTGAGAGCTGTATCCTCACAGGGTCCAGAGATCAATTTCCCCAACAAAAGTATATACTGTATATAGCTGTTATTATTTTATGTTAGAAATCTGAGAAATAACAGTGCTTGTGTATGCAGAACAGAAGAATTGTAGCCTGAAGAGTAATAAGTTTTGGCTTGATTCCAAAAAATCATGAAATAAATTTTAGAGAGGAAGCGAAAACTGATAAACAGGATATTAAAGAAGGTTTGTGTGCTACAAGTTATCGGGCAAATTGTGACCATGATAGGGTAGCTTAGAAACAACAAGGCTGTGACATTCAAGCGATGATTGATTGGTATTAAAAGTGTTTCAAGAAAACATTCCCCACACCATCATACCACCTCCACCAGCCTGGACTGTTGACACAAGACAGGTTGTGACCATGGATTCTGAATCTGTTAGTGCCAAATTCCTTCTACCATCTGTGTACCTCAGTAGAAATTGAGATTCATCAGACCAGGCTACGTGTATCTAGTCTTCAACAATCCAGTTTTGTTGAATTCTGTTCTTGTCTGCTTAAAGTTTTCATACGTCATGTATTCTGAGATGCTTTTTTTGCTCATCACCATCGTACAGTCGTTTTGAGTTCCCGTGGCCTTTCTGTCAGTCTGGCCCATCCTTCACTGACCTTTCTTATCACCAAGGGGTTCCTCTAAACAGGACTGCCTCTGCCTGGATGGTTTTAATTTATTGCAGCATTCTAAGTAAACTCTAGGAACTGTTGTGTTTAAAAATCACAAAAGAAATACTCAAACCAGCCTGTCTGGCACCAACAATCATGCCACATCAAAATCAATGAGCTCACAGTTTGTTCATCATTCAGATGGTTGAACTGAACATTACCCAAAGCTAATGGCCCATGTCTCCATGATTTTATCCATAGCTACCCCACAATTGTGTAAAGCCAGGCTATAGCGTGACCTTGACAACGATCGAGGCAGTTTGTACAAGTCACACCCCATAGCATCTAGGCGTTTGCATAACCTGAAGTGTTTACATGATGATTACTTATTTATATGTTTATAAAGCTGCAAAAAGTTTGACCATAAATGTATTGGGTCACGTACTGTACACTAATGGAGACTTTTCTTAAGATTTTAATTAGTCAGTTACAGAAGATAGGCTTTTAATGTGTAAATGTTTAATGCTTCCTGTATCTCTCCTTTTCCCCTCCTATGAAAGTGAAACTGACTGTTTTTACAAGCTACAGCATCGTGGAAACCTGCTATTGAAATAATAATAATAATAATAAAAGAATCTGTTTACTTATAGCATCTAATTTTATGTTATGAAACCGGTTTGAAACACGATGTGTACTCCATGTAAGGTTCATCATGAACCGCTGTTTCTATGCAGATATGCAAGGACCGGAGATGGAAGTTACCAACTAAGATGACGGTGCTGTTTAGTCTTTGACATTCAGAAGTTATCAAGGATGTGTAACCTTTCACCCTTTTAGTCTAACATATACAGCACGTGTGTGCAAGGGAGAGAGGAGAAGTTTTCTATCCAGATGTTTAAAACTTCAAGTTTAAAAATAAATTTTAAGTTGTTTACTCCGACGAATCAAAACTGTGTTAGTATGTGTGTGTGTGTGTGTGTGTGTGTGTGGGTGGGGGGGGGGGGGGTTTTTACGAACACCTTATATTTTGAGTTTTCACACCTATACAATAAGAACAGGAAATGAGTGGGCTGAAAAAAGGAAGTGTGACCAGCGCGTGATTAAGCAAGAGCACCGAGTCTCTTCCGCTCCTCCTTCCTCTTGCTCGTTCTGCAGCTTCATTCTGTCTCTTTTGTGCCATCGTTCTGTTCTCCGACCTTTTCTGCCTTGTCTTTTGTTTGTTTTTGTTTTGTTTCTTTCTTCCTTGTCTCATCCATTTGCAATGTTGTGTTCATGCACCGAAGCATTGTATTGTCATCCATTTTCTTAATGGCTTAAGAAACGAGAGCTTGTATCTCTCTTTCTTCATGAAGTAAATGAAGTGTGCTTCGAATGGATTTCTTAACTTATTCATCTCTTCTCTCATCTCTTGTTAATCTTTAGTTAGTCATTTCAAACCCAGTAATTCATTAACTACAGGAACTAATAAAAGTTTGAGGAAGGAGTTTAAGGTTGAAGTTCGAGTATTCAGCATGAATCGGATCTCTCTCTTTTTTTTTTTTCTCTCTCCCTAAAATCACATTTTTAACCTCATCTCAGTTAAAGTCAGCATTTCCTTTCCTGCCTTCTATTACATTACTCTAAGTGACAAATAGGGCATAAAATCATAGTGCAGTATGTGAGTGAGCGAAATTTGGAGGCAGGGCTGGGTTTCCTTGGGTGAGCAAGAGAGGAAGTGGGGGATGAGAATGTTTCTGATTATTCTGCAAAAGCACAGGAAATCTCCCCTCCGAGAGAAAAGGGGAAAAATGGCAACCGGCTTTACTATTGTATTGCTTTTGTGCCATACTAAACTTTGCAGCTTCCTCATATCAGATCTATGATTAACCCTTGTCTGTGTTTGCAATTCCACATACCAACACAGCTTTCTTGGCCTGAGCAAAGGTGTTAGCATGTCAGCATGTTTTAGTGTCAAACTTGGGGGAAGTAAGTCGACAGTGATCTTTAACACTGGTTCATCCTCTCTATAGTTTACTCATTGTGCGGTGGAAATAACTGCAACCAATTCCCAAGATGGGTTTTAATGAGAAATGTTAGGCTTTATTGAAATGTACATGTATATATGACTTTTTTCAGCAACATTAGCTCTTTTTCATGATTACATTTTTTCATTTGAGGAACACAACAGGCTTCTAAAGATCACAGCTTAATTTTTTCCAGTAGCAGCTGACTTTTGCTCCTTTTCTTAAATGGCAGCAAATGTAAACAATATCATGAGATCAGCACAGAAATTTAGAGAAGCAGAATGATTTGAAACAAGTTCACCATGGATCATTAAGTGCTGTGCTGTCTGCATGCTGTGCTGTGAAAATGTGTCTTGCTCTTTTTTAAAAGAATGTGTCTCTGTTATCAGTCACATGCGTCAGTGTAGGACATTCATGCAAGGAGAAGGACATGAGAACAAAAGACAGAGAGAGAGAGCGAGTGGCTAAAACCTAGAGACAGAGAGAGAGTGTGAGAGACATAAGGCCGTTTCACACAGCTGGTTCAGGGCGGGTATGTTGCACTGTTCTGCATGAAAGTAATGGAATCATGGATTCAGGGGCCATTGTTGTTGCACCTTTCATCAGTGAGTTAAGGTAGTGATGGGTGAGATGACATATCGTATCATCTGGAACACACTTAATACATATTTATATAAAGTAGGTGAGACATACCCACCACAGTGAATTAATACTAAAGCTGTAGTGCATCAAGAACAATAAACTGAAAGATTATCTCCGATCGATCGGCAGTGCAAGGCTTTTCTTTTTGCATCGCATTGAAAATACGTGTTTCAGAATGTAAGAGACCACATTGGACTGATTTTAGCATTCAGAGATACAAAGTGATAAAACTATTTATTTGTTTATTTTTTTGCTGCCCAGTTAAGCCCTGTCAGTGAGAAATGGCAGAGAATTAGGAAGACAGAGGATCTTAGCAGAGTGTGTGTTTGGTGAGTAATGTAAATGTGCATGGATAGCACCTCAACACTCAGTTCACTTGTTCTTGCTGTTTTGAAAGCAATGGTGTGTGCTGTATTTCCATCTCTCGTGCTACATGTCTCTTATACTCTAATAGCGGAAAGCCTCCTTAAAAGAGAAAGTTATGGTGGATTACAATACGTGAGTGAAAGCGCTATATATAATAATAGGGCGTTGTCTTATCGACTTTATAATGCCAATTCTGTGTGAAATGGGCTATGGAAAGACAGAAAGAGAAACTGAGATAAGCCTTTCTCGCACAGCTTGTTCAAGGTAGGACTTTTGCACCTTCATTCCACCTTGTCATTCTGTGTGAAAGTCGTGTGCGGATCCTTTTTGGTGCGCCTTTAAGACAGCTGGGGAGTTAGTCACAGAGGCGTAATGAGATTGGTACAAAAGAACGAGCCAGCACTGTGCGAAAGAGTTGTGATGTTTTAAGATGTATATTATGTGTGACTTGCCTCCTGGAGATTTAAAAACACTAAATGGTTAAGAGTTAACAGTAAAAGAACTAGTAGGAAAAGGCAGTTAATAGATGAGACGGCGAGAACATAGAGCTCCTTACACTCTGAACAGTTGAGGACCAACATACAACATAATGTACTTGTGTGTAGTTTTACTGCACCTTACTTTTACTTGACTAGATCTGTGAAGAAGAAACGCTACTCTTACTCTGCTACATTCGGCTACAGTCAACTCCTTACTTTTCTAACCATTTATTCTACACATGCAGCCGGTAGATCTACCACATTACAGTTTCACCAATCAGACGCAGCAACAATAACCACATATAGTCACATGACCACTGGCATCATAGCAGGGGGAAAAAAAATCTTCAGCCGGCATCCCTGACATTATATACAAAGCATGTTTCACTTGCAAAAGAACAGCGTCATACTGCGGTGTCTTCTCTGTCTGCCACAGCAGACACACACTTTAGCATATAAAAACTCGACTTCTAACCTGAGGAAACATGTCGCGGTAAGTTTAGCTGTTTCATTGAATGTTTTATATGTAGATAGATAGATAGATAGATAGATAGATATGTGTGAGATAGATAGATATGTGTGATATATATATATATATATATATATTTTTTTTTTTACATATATATAGATGCTGACACTGTTATGTTAAATGTCATGTGTTTGAGTACAGAACACCAGTATACTTTTTGACAGCTCACGCCAGGGCGTTTTTTTTTACGCCGGTTTGGTGGGTTCAGTGTGAATTACCAAAGGTGAACGAAAGCGGTATGGTGGTCTTCTTGGCAGCTTAGTAGTGTGATCTCTGTGTGAAAGTGGCTATAATGAGAGACGCACAGAAAGAAAGACTAACTTGGAGGACATGGAACAAGAGACAGAAAGAGGAAAAGGAACATTTAAAGTAAGAGACAGATGAGACTAGAGCAAGAGAACGAGAAGGATAAAGTACAGGGCCAACATGTAATTGCTAGATGTGTGGGTCAGAGTATCTTTAAAATGGCTGTTTTAGTGGAGTGTTCCTTGTATGCATTGGGTGTCACCTACGGTTGTCTACTAAGCGTTTGTCATTTGAAGATAAATATATGTATACATGTATATTTTTATGACATGATGAAAAATATGACTAATGCACACTGTACTATTAACAGTGTCCCAGCTGGACGGCTATCACGGTCAGCTAGTTGTACACATATACGTGTTTCCAAGCACCAGATATTGGTCAGGAAAAGATGTAACCAAACATTAGAAAGTAAATACCATCTTTTATAACTCCTCAGTCCTACTAGTTAAGGGTGCAGCCAGCCTCACAGATTTTCCTGTTCATTTTCCTGTTACCTTTAGTGACTGTGGGTCATATTCAAAGTCGGCAAATTAAGTTCAAAAGTTACGTCACTATTTACATTGGAGAAGTTCTCAGTGTTTAGCGCTGGTTTACGCAAGTGCTTCACTCAAATAGCTGGTGGGTCATTTAGATTAATAAAATGCCCTCTGTGCCAGTCAAAACGTCTGAACACGTCATTTAATTTAAAGAAAGAAATTCAGCTAAAATTTTAATTCCTTTTTATTTTTTTCTACAGTGTAGAACAATGCTGAAGACATCAGACTATGAAATAACATGGACAATTACACTACCAGGCAAAAGTTGTTACACATTCTAATTTCATGGTCTTTTTTTTTTCTTTCTACATTTTAGAATTATGCTAAAGGCATTCAAAATATACAATCGTCTCCTCTGAACAATTGATATTGAAATGTGTCTGCTACTTATGCTTTGTAAAGTCTTCATATCGGCTCTAATCTGCGGTGCTGTAAAGTGGTGATTTTTGAGACTGGTGACTTTGAGAGACAGTTTCATCATTGTGCTTGATAGGTTTTGCAAATGCACTTGACAATACTGTTGTTGCAAGAGCTATTCCAGAACAACTGACCTTCATGTCTTCACTTAAAACTTGTATCCAAACTTTTGACTGGTACTATATATAATTAAGTAAAGACAAACATGTCTTTCATTATGTTAAGACCTGAGAGTCAGTCTGCCAAGAACATTAAAATAAATATCTTGAAGTGTGGTCACAAAAGTCATCAAATTCCATGAAAAACTGGCTCTCATGGGAATACCCCTTAAAAACAACAACAACAACAACAAAAAAAAAACGAGATGTCCGTCCCCTTTAGCAAATAAGTTCATGTAGAGTTACCAGCCTCAGAAATCGCTCAGAAAACAGCTTTTCAGATTAGTGCCATATGATGATGACCGCTTTGCAAGGCTCAAGCAGTTAAAACATCTCAGCATCAACTGTTCAGAGGAAATTTTTTTCTTTATATTGTTCTACATTGTAGAAAATATTAATATAGATATACCATGGAAAAGAATGTGGGTCTGAATGTTTGCCTGGTAGATTAGGTGTTATTAAACCTACACTACGAGACATGCCAATGCACATGTCTGTGCAATTTAATAGATTATGCAATTTAACTGATCTTTTGTTGGTCAATTCATGAGTTTTCAATTCAGAATTGATTCACACTTTTTAAAGTTTAAAGTTTTTTATTTTTTATTTTAAATAATTAATTATTTGCAAGTATCTAGACAATGGTGTAGAACTGAAATATCCCACAGCTCTTGCATTTCCTTCTGGAAATATTCTTATATTTTGTAATAGTATCGCTTCATCTTTTGAGGTGATTTCATCAGTTCATACAATACTGCCACCTACTGGACTGGAGTGTGGTGCAGAAGATGAAGGTTATCACTAGAAATGCCATTTAAACAGTCAACAACCCAGTGACACAGCATTTTAATGCTTATTAGATACATTTACTAGCTATTAATACATTAAAACCTGTAAGGACACCAGACAATATGAAATTAATTTAAATTTACAATATGCAAAAATTCTATCAAATCAACCGTCTACCTAAGATTCACAGCTCTAGTAGTTAAGACTGAAAAAGTGACTTGTCAAGTCAGGAAGAAAAATGTGCATGTGGTTTGTCTGGGGTGTAATGGCAGTGTTTCCCACAGGTCTGAAATATACTTGTGGTTATCGCCTGTAGAGTGTGCCGCCATTACCTCAACACAATGTTTAATTTATTTCATATTTTTATTAATTCCACATTTCATAGATTTAAACTACAATCCTTCCAGTCCATACAGGTATGTGAAGAGTAAAACAAGGTAAAAAATTAAGAACTAAACACTCTTTGGTGTACAAACATGGCACTGCTTGTCAGAGCACGTAGCCCTGCAAAAAATTTTTTTGCCATTAATATGTTTTAATAAATATATGGGGACAGGATTGTGCAATATAGAGTGACGTATTCTTTTGTTCAGCACAAGCTAGGCAATAGGATGAACTGAATTTATTTTAACCAACCATAAAATCATGACTAAGCAAAAATTTTGCAATATAGGTCACAAAGGTATAGAAATAGCACAGATTCATGTTTTTATGATTGTGATTTCTACATTTTTGTGACACAATTCCCATATTCCAGTAGCATTAAAATTTGCACTATTGAGAAGTAATGAGAACTTGTAGTTGTACATGACATATCAGAAAGCCCAAATATATAGTTTTCCTCCTTCAGATGGAGGAAAATTAAAAATACATACCAGTCTTCTTATATATGCGATCACATTGTATTCATAAATGTTCACAACATACTTTTGTATCTTTACTATAAACAGTTTATTAATTCAAGCTACCTGGCCTGTTTAGTATCATCATGCTCTATTAGGGACAGAATACACACTGAACAGTGTGGTGTTGTGGTGGGAGCGATGTGTGTTAAATTCCCTCAGACTGTCTTTCGAACAGCAGGATGAGCCTTTTAATATAGTCGTAACAGTTTTGTTTTTGAAATTTAGAATGATGTTGAGATGATGTTGAATGTATGACCCAGACACAATGTTACGAATACAACCTCAAAACAATAAAACTGTATTAACATTACCGATTAGCATTCACGCAACGTCTGACCACATCCATGGTCCCTTTAGATTCAGGGTTTAGCATTCAGATCAGAGACTGGGACTGACACAACAGCTTCCTGCACGCAGTGTGTGTATCTCATGTTAACATTAGTCTTGTAATGGTACATTTTTGTTTTATTTTCTTTCAGAAATATTACCGTAAGGTACCTCTTAGCTCCCAAATGGCTCTACTGCAATATGGTGTTTACGCGGCGTACAAGCTGCATCATGTCCGGTTTCAGAGAACAGGTCTCAGATGTTAAGCAGGATTGCTTTTCAATCTAATATTTCGGTAAATTGCTGGTGTACAGGATTTGTGGTGCACACACAATTACTAGTGTCAAAAGCATGTCTGTAGTGGTCCAGTGGTAAGCACCATGTTCTTGCTGCGTCAAGCAGAGTTCAAGTCCCTCTCAGGCCATCAACTTGATATTAATGCTGTTTTAAAGTCATTGTTGCGGGCATTCATTCAAAGGTATTCCATTGTCATGTAGTCAGTGTCACTCAGAAGCAATTTCATCACAGTAATGGTAACTTTCAAAAACAGCTTAATACAAACATGGCCAAATTAACGTCACCACAACATTTAGACAACCACAAATTCCTGCTGGGTAATAATTAATCACATATTATGGGTTTCATCACAACTTGGTAAAAACAGCTATTTTTACTTAGTAGTGAAGATGCCCGTAGAACATTATTAAATTCTTTTTTTTTTCCTGACATTTCCTGTGCTGCTCAAGATTATAGCTCTTCCTCCAAATGAACGGTTTTATTAATAGTAAATGCTTTGTAATTAGGGTGAGCTTTTTCCATCTCCTTTATTACATTGGGATGGGAAAGGATTTACTATTAATAAGGCAGAATGCACAATGGCATGTCATGCCGCTTTCACTTATAAGGGTCTATAACCCTGGTGAAGGCATTCTGCAGGTATTTATAGCAAACTGTATCTAAATAATTGAAGGGGTCCTTGTGTCTATCAATAAAAAGCCTTGTTTAAATCTATAGCTGGCACCAGGATCAAGGTCGACACGATTTCACTCTGGCATGCCAGCTCTCATTTTGTCTTTTCGTATTCCATTTCATAATTCAAATCAATGTTGATTTTCATATTGTCTTAGTTTCAATTGTCCTGAAATTCAAATTAGTGGAAGTATATTATAGACCGTTCGTGTCAACGAGAAGCTGTGAACACTCACGTCCTGTGGGTCCCGATTAACCACACGCTGCTTTGGTCGTCTGATAAAAAAAAAAATTGGTCTAGATGAATTTAAAACTAGTGGTTAAAAGTAATAAACATGGTATCTGGTGTTGTGTACAAGCTCATTCTGAAGTGTTTGGTTGGAGACTAAGCAAATCATACAAGATAGATATGATTAAATAAATAATTTCGACTTTAGTAACAGCACGATGAAGCATAATGTCACAGTAACGTATTTCATTATGTATTATTCCTCTGTTATACTCCAGGGGTTATGATTCATCTTCAAGCTTATTCTCTAGAAACTGCAGTAAACTAATATGATAGGGATGGAGCTACAAGTGTGAGGAATGTGCGCCTGGGCCCTGCAAGTGTAATGGATTAAGCGGATAACAAACAAATGATATAAATACAGAAAATGGATAGTGAGTGTGTAGAGAGAGAGGGAGGGAGAAAGAAAGAGAAAGTTACATAAAGACATAATAAATTACAAAATGTGGCTTAACCGTTATAAATTCCTTTCAGCTTACACCTCATTGGAGGAAGAATTGTCCTGGCATTGTATGTGCAAAGTAGGAGTCTGTGAGCAACACACACACACACACACACACACACATACACACATACACACACACACACACACACATACAGAGTGCACACTTAGAGCACATGTATATGTAACATTGCAACCCTGCATGCAATAACCCAGATGGTGTCTCACTGACATAGCTGTACACAATGTGCTCATTGGTTCGTTGACATATTCTCTCTGTCTCAGAAACTCACACACACACACACACACACACATTCACATAGAGTTTCTGATGCATGCACCGGGTTCTGGAAGTTGAAGCTGTGTTTCCTCAGTCTGCAGTTTACAACAGTCTGTCAGCTTCCCTCTCGTTCGTACTTCACACTTGCGTGTGAGCGTGTGCGCAAGAGCGCGAGGTTATTTTTGTGTGCACACATATCAGATGTGGTCGGACGAGTTTCAGAGGAATGTTAGCAGCCAAGACGTGCAGCTAATGCCATAGCTAAAAGCACAGAGCTCATAATCAATATTAAAATCCCAGTCAGCTGCAATGCAAATCCCCTTAATACACAACCAATTGTGTGTGTGTGTGTGTGTGTGTGTGTGTGTGTGTGTGTGTGTGTGTGTGTGTGTGTGTGTGTGTGATTTGAGTGCTTGTTGGCCGCCTTTCACTGGAAGGACCAAAACCCTCACTCCTGACGCAGTACATAATCTCCTGAAATAACGTTCGGAATTCGGGGTGTGATTTTTATTATGAAGCCTTGGCTCGGTGATCAAGGAGAACAGGCGTGGACACACGTGCGCAAACACTTTATCTTGGCAGTCGACCTTCTCTGATCATTTTTTATAATCAACTTCGTTAAAACTCAAAGAAAATGAGCTTGACGGTGTGCTGCAAAAATCTGAAGCTTACATTAATGAGAAGCACATGTGTACCAGACCTCTTACAGCATTCCTATATTATGTAAAAGGGAATTCTGAGAACTCTAATGTTGTGGAAAAAAGTGGACACGATCAGCCTGTTTTCACTAACAAGGTGCTGGTTTTTGTTCCCAATCCAGCAGCTGATTCAGAACCGCATATTTTTATTGCACAATAACTCCTTATGACCAATATTTTTTATTTATGATGATAAATGAAGATATTTTCTGCGTTGTTGATAAAATATGGACATTTTAAATTGACTAAGCTTAAAAACAAACAAACAAACAAACAAAAAAAAACTTTTTTCCTTTAATTCCTCAAAACTGAGTGCCAATACTAACAAACATTCCCTTAGATGTTTCCTAGAGATTGGATGATGTATTCTTCTTTGTTTTCAATATTTTCCCCCAAATATTAAAAGTTGCTAGTGTAAGGAGACCACTCAATAAATATGAAAAGATAAAAAGCAATACATGTTTTTTTTTTTCATTTAATTTTCTTCTACTTACTTGGAACAGTTATAAACAGTTCCAAACCAGTTGCCATAAGCATAATCAGTGTTGGTGACGGCGTCTCAGTCACGTGTTCACATTCACACATCGAAGTGAAGGAAGTGAAGACAGAAGTGCAAGCTGTAAAATCCACAGCGGTGGTTATTTTTATGCTGCTTCGTAAGAAACTTATCGGATTTCACAGTGGTTTGTTTTTCAGTAGTCGAAGCGAAAAAAGGAAAAAGTGTTGCAGGTTAGTACCTGCTGTATATGATGTATATCAAGTTACACTGTCTGGACTACTTTTAGCTTTGATTATGGCACAACTTGTTTCAACAAAATTCTCACAACAAATGTTTCTGTCGAGACCTGCATTAAATTTTGGTCGAGAGTTGAACCACTTTGTAAAGTCTTCTCCATCACGTTCCAAAGATTCCCTGGGGTTAACTGTGACTCCCATGATACCCTGGTAATTCAGTACATTCAGGTCATAGCTGACTTAATTTTGTTGCCACATAAAATTGCTGAGCCTAGCCCTGACCATCTGAAGCAACACCAGATCACAACACTGCCTCCAGAGACTTGTACAGTGGACACTCTGCATGATGGGTGCATTGCTTCACGCTCTTCTCATCAATCTGGACTCATCAGACCACATGACCTTTTTCCATTGCTCCAAATTCCAGTCTTTAAAGTTCCCTAACTAATTCAAGCTTTTTTTTTCTTCCCCAAATGATTCTCGCTAACAAATGGTTTTCTTATGGCCACACAGCTGTTTATTCCCATGTGGAATCTGTGTGGAAATGCTCTTACTTTCACTATTAAACATAACATAACTACTATTTTTTACCGTCATTTTTTGAAAATGACCAGTGATTTTTGATCACAGTCGTTTATGATTTCTTATGACCATATTTCTTATGGTTCAGAACCATCCTTTCTAATAATGCATTGGACAGTTCTTAACCAAATACCAGTAGTTTCAGCAATCTCCTTAGTTGTTTTCTTTGCTTGATGCAGTTGAGTCATTTGACTTTCCATGATGAGGGATTATGTTCTGACATGGTTGTTTAAGAAGCTACACACGTCACACGTCATCAGTTAGGGTTAAAAGAATTCTCCCCAGCTAAAACATATTCAGGTTTTTTTTTTTTTTTTTTTGAGCAGGCAGTGTGTAATAGTGTTTTGATCCAACTGGTTTGTGCACCTTCGAACATTGTCATGGTATATTTTCTGCTTTTTCATAATTAGTTTTGGTCACAGTAAAACAGGAGCTAAGCAGAAATGTCCTTTGTGCTGTGCTACTCTAAGCAGAGATAACACATGCAGACTTTGTGTGTGAGAGAGACAGAGAGAGAGCCAGTCGTGTACCAGTTGAGTGGGTTATGGTGGTTAGGTGCTACAGTATATACATCATCAAGTCAGTGTCAGTCATTTTTGCTCTCTCTTTCTATCTTTCTCTCACTCGATTAGTGTCTCTTTCTCTGTTTGTCTGTCTGTTTCACTCTTTCAGTCTCTTTCTCACCATTTCTCCCTCTCTCTCTCACTCTCCCTGACTCCCTCTGTCTCACCTTCTCTCCGTCTCTCGCGCTTTCTCTCTTCATTCCTCTGTCTTTCTTGCTCTCTGTCTCACTTTCAATCAGTTGCCCTCGATTTCTCTCCGTCTGGCTCTCAGTGCTGGCTGGCTCTTGTCTCCTGACTCAATTGGTCATGCTCTACCTCTCTTTGCCTCAGTCTGTTTCTCGCTGTCTCTCCCCTCTCTCTGCTAATTTTCCTTCCTCTCTCTCTCTCTCTCTCTCTCTCTCTCACTCTCTCTCTCTCTCTCTGTACCTGTCTTCTGATGTTCTCTTCTCCATTTACTTCTTTATTCGTTGCTCTCATTCTGTCTGTTCTCCTTCTTCCCCACCCTCTGTCAGCGTTGATAAATGGCTCTTCATTTGGTCCCTCATCACCCTTCTCAGATTAAATTGGCAAAATGAGATCCTGATTGATTTTCTTACACACAGATGGGTCTTGCTGTTAGTGTCTGTGTGTCTGGGTAAAATGTGTATGTGATGTACATGACTGGTCTAGGGATAGGTAGGGAGGAAGAGATGGAGAGAAAATACCTAAATATTGGCCTGATCTATTTCAATTTGTAAGATTGCAACAAGAGAGTTAGATTGATGTGAACAGTGTAGCCCAGTTATACTCATGTAGCAAAGTTTAATAGTTAAAGCTATGATACTAATATTCCCAGTAAGTAAGGGGAGCTTAAAGACAGTAGTCTGGCATAATGCAGGCTGCAGGCTTAAATCTGCACACTCGCTTTTAAAAATGGACCACAGCCATCCCAGCTCTGGATAACCTGTTCACTACACAAGGCCTAGCAACATTTGGAAAAGGAGGAATAGCACTTTTCACAAGCTAGGCTTTACTCTCTCCGTCTTCATCCTACCCATCTTCACCCTTCGCGTATTCATCCTCTGCTTCTCCGCTTTCTCACCTTTCCAGCTTCATCCTTCTTCTCACCCACCCCGTCTGCACCCTCCCAGTCTTCACACTTCTCAGCTTCATCCTCCATCTCCCCTCACTTTCTCACCTTCCCCATTTTCACCATCCCTGTCATCTTCATCCCTGTCTTCCCCCTTATTGTCTTTAAGCTCTGTGGGCCAAATCTTCACCCTCATGACCTTACCTTTTCCACCTTTCCTTTCCCTACCTTTACCTTCTGCTCCCTGTCTTTGCCCTCCTCGTCTTCGCTCTGCCCATCCTCGCCCTCCCTGTCTTAGCCCTCCCCATCTTCAGCAGCCCTGTCATCATCATCCCTAGTCTCCACCTTCCCCTTCCTTACTCTCACCATCTTCACCTTCCCGTCTTCGTCCTCCTGTGGTGTGATACGAAAGCGCTTACAAGTGGGTGGGAATCGACAACAACTATAAACTGCGAGAAAGATGATGTTAAAATAAACTCAAAATGTCTCAAATGGCTTTATTGAACAGATGGATATTATTTCTCAGTTAAACAGGGTCTTTAATGTTTAGTTGTAGTGGTATAGATATTCAGTGTGCATGATCTGGTTGATAAAGTTGGTCAATAGTTATTAGCTTCTTTATCCTCATAGCTCCAGTGCAAATTGAAAGAAGCAAACTTCAGATCCTGAAAACAGGAAAACTCCCTTTTTGCCCAGACATTTACTGTGCAATTTTGAGATTTAAACCCTGCACTGTTTAACTGAATGATTGGCTTGTTGTCTGTCATGATTTCTAACCAACTTTGGATTATGAGGAAATCTAATAAGTCCACTGGGGTGATAGTCACGCTTTTGTGATTTCACCTCCTCATCTTTGCAATTATTGTGCGCGTGTGTAAAACTGAAGCTCTGGTGAATGAAGATTCTCTACTATCCCTGATTGTCTGTTTGACAGGTCATTTATTGCAGCAGAGGAATTGTACAGTCAGTGGTGGCTGAGCACAGTCTGTGTGCATTCGAACTCACTAATATTTGTATTCCTGTTCGGCAGAGATACGCAGTTTTGTATACACTTGTGTACGTTATCATTCTGCATTTGTAAATCACAGATCCAGGCGTCGGGCCAACCTGCGCAAGAAGAACTTGTTATTGAGATTCCTTGCTGTGTTGCCACCAAATGGAGCTGAGAATAGTGCTGTGCGGAATATTTTCAGGTTTAGGAAGATTTGAACCTGCTGCTACTTGTTTAGTAATGCTCCATGCAAACACACACACTTGCTTATTCCTTCACTCACACAGGTGAACTCTGAAAGCTGGGGCCAGGTTTTGTTTGTTCACCTGAGAGGCGTGTGTTCAGCTGATTCAGGATACAGGACAGGAAGATTAAACACTTGCCTTTAACCTGACCTACACAGTGACGCTGTTAGCTGAGGTGTGTTAAAACATGCGGATAGTAAAGGTGTTTGGATAAATAAGAGAAGCCGCTGGTCTCTCCGTGTCATGATGTATTTTTTAATCCTTTATTATAACACTTTATTTCAGTTCTATCATGATCAACTTTAAATCGCCGCTGCACGCACTGACACATACTGTACACACACTCAATTAGAGTTATTTGGAGAGGATTGAGGGTTGTTTTGCTCCATGCTTACAAACTCACTCGCTCTGGAGTTTTGGTTCACATGGTTGTCATAGGAACACAAGCGAAGCCTCTAGCTGCCATGGTGACCCAATAAAAAGTATGTTTTAGGTGAGTGTGCAGCTTCGCTTGAATAAAAAGCTGGATAAAACAAGAAAAGTGCTTGTTGTTCTCTCTGTCTTTCTTTCTCGCTCTCCTTATTAATCTTTGACACGCACAAACATACTGTATGATGCGCTAAACACAAATCTACCTGACATTAACCTTTAGTGAGCAAAAGAAAGCATTTTGGCTTCAGCATTTTGAATACTTTTCAGACAGAAGCATGTTGTCCTGCCAGATTTTCGAACAATAGCAAAATTGTCAAATATATTCATCTAGATGCCAGATATAGAGTATCTACATTTAGGCCCAAGTGAGGTGCACATACGGATGCATGCACACTGTTGTTGTAATGCATTACAGTTCCTACAGAGTAAAGTACATTTCAAGAGCTGATCTCCAACAGTAACATGGGTTTTGACATTTGAATAGTTTTTTTGTTTTTTTTCCCTCCTTCCTGGCGCTCACTTCCCCATTCCTGTGTTTTTGTCCATGAAGCACCGCCCAAGGATATACGGTGGCCCGCAGGAGGCACATCCAAACACAATAAAAAGCAGTCCATTTCAGAAGTCAGTTTTCCCAGTGAAAAAAGCCAAGAAAAAAAACAACTATTGCACTGGTGTGCATGAGTGTACAAGAGTGTACAGCTATTTATCTGTATCCCACTAGCACACATTCATGACCCCAATGTAAGATTTGTCAGCGTTACAATGTGGAACACTATTGAAGCTATTTTTGGTGCATAAACACAAGTAAGCAAAAATACTCTAGTACTTTTTTATGTAAATGAATTAGAGGTGGTAAACTTGTAACATGTACAGATAGAGAGACCTGCAATTTTTTTCTCTCTTTCTTTAGTAGATGCTTAACTCCTATCATTAATCTCCCTGTCTGTAATCATGTTCTCTCATCTTCATTTTTCTCTCCTATCATCCTCTCCCCCTCACCTCTTTTATCTTGTTATCTTCTCATTGTTTCTTTCAGATCTTTTTATAAATTCTCTGTTCAATTCTGTTGTTCATTTAATCAGATCCCTCTCTTAGCTTTTCCCACAATTTATTCAGGCTCCTTTCAGTCTCTGCCAGGCTCCCCATTTCCTTCTTTCTCACTTCGCTTATGAAAGTTTAAAGCACTATTGAAGTCTGTCAATCTGCCAGCGTTCACTAACGAACACGTCCTCATTGATATTGGATTTACATCAGGGGACCAGTTTATCTATTTAAACTCATTCAAACATGTCAATGCAACATCCTTACAAGGCTAGCAAGACAAGTATGCATGTGTGTGCGAGAGAATTATTCAGTTTGTCAGTTGGTCAAATGTAAAGTTTCAGGAAACCACACCCTTCGAAGTACAGTAATTTCAAACCTCAGCACATATTCATATGTTTTAACTCACATAACTGAAACTGACTGAAAGACTAGCCGTAGTGCGCACTAAATGCTAAAGCAGCTAGCTATTAAGGTCTAACCTGAGTTCTAAAAAGAATCTTTAAATGATTAAGTATTCACAAGGTGTCTATGCAACTAGAATGATTAATTTCAAACCTTAGAAAATGTGTGTTGTTAGCTTTCAAAAACATTTTGCCATCATACCCAAACACAGAACATTATGCTACGTTTCTGGTACAAGTCTGCCTACTAGAGTTCTTGCTAATATTGTTTATTAGCCTGCCATGCTATTTGACTGTCCTCTTAGGTCATTGGACACTTAAAGCAAGTGGTTTTCAAGTCAAACCGGTACTTGTGATTAAATTTCTGGTGAATGAAGTGGTAAAAACGATTGCTTAAAGGTTTCTGTAAATGTCACAGTACAGTGAGGAGACTCTTAGCCGCAGTAAAAAGTTCGAATGGAGCAGACGTTTTAGGAATTACATTTGTGATTTAATGACCGTCCCAGCAGCACACAGCAGTCATTCCCATGAACATTCAGCGTGTGGAATGCCTGATCCTGGAAAATCGACAGATAACTTGTCACCAACTTGCAGAAGAGATGCATCTGCCTGTGGGAACGGTACACACAGTAATTCACAGGCCACCGCAGTTCCAGAATGTGGCTGCACGTCAGGTACCAAGTGAGCTCTCTGCCTTCGACCTGCACAGAGAACGCTAATCCACAGTGAGTTAAAGAAACTACACAGGAGGACAGCCAGTCTGATCATGACTATGGTGTACCCTGAACTAGTGAAACACTGGGATTTGTGTATAAGTGTATCAGGGAATTATATAGAGAAATAAAGATAGTTTACTACCCTTACTGTGGTTACTCTCATAACTCTGTTCTGTACTATCAAAAGTCCCAGTTTGACTTGAACGCCCTTAACACATGATTAGATTTATCCTCTCTAGAGGATTTACCTTTTAAAAAACACGCAGTTTCTCTCAGAGGTTTATTTTAAAATGTCATGCAGTCTTCCTTTCTTTTTTTTCCCTCTACTGTATGTGTGACTAAAAGCTGTGTTTGAGAATATAGCCAAGTCATGCTGCATTAAGGGCACCTTGTGGACAGAGCTAAGAAGTGCACTAGTCCTAGAAGGAAGTCTTAGCCGAGCTCAAAGTTGATGAAACTGATATGAAATCATTCCCAAGTGTTTATTTTGCATTATTAGTTATTTAATACACCAACCACTACCCGACTAAAAAAAAAAGGCAGTCGGTGATGAGTGTGATGGAGAAATATGAGATGAGTTCACATAATCTCCTAATAATCTTAACAGCAAAACATTAGCAACCACACACATATTATTCCCTTCTATTACTCCCCTCCTCAGCTTCAGTCAGGAAAAAGACAGACGGAGGCAGAGAGATCTCTTTGGCAGCTCCTCTTTTACAAAGAGGGAGGAATAAAGATGCCAAGATAAGAGATGAGTGAGAGAGAGAGCGGTAGAAAATGAAGTGCAAAAAAATTGAAGAGGAAAAATGTTCCGGGGCATTGTGGGAGACTGATGGTGTTATTTTCTCACTTCTTTAATGTGGATAGCTTGGCAGAGAATGTGAAGTTTCTCACCACAGCTATTTCTACCTCTCACACTGCATTACAATCAGACATGTTGAAAGACGTACACCGCCCTCTCTCCCCCCCATCTCTTTCTCACCAATCAAGATCTCCTTTCCTCTTGCCAAATTTTACTGTCATGCTTTATTTAGAAAATCAGTGTAGTCAGCAACCCTGTACCTGTAATAATATATACAGGAATGAATGCAGTATATTTCCGTGCTCCTGGAATTCCAGTAAGTATGTATAATAATGATGATAATAATGTATATGTTTTTTTCTGTCTTGCAGAGTCTTCAAGAAGTCCAGCCCCAACTGCAAGGTAATTTTCCTGGATGTGTGTGTGCGAGTAACCGTTATAAGCTCTTTCCTTTGCTCTCTTTGGACATCTCCTTCTATGTTGCTCTTTCACTTTCTCTATTATTTAGTCCTTTCTGTGCATTCCAACTGTTCTCTGTCCCAGTGTCTCTGTGTATGATGGAGTGTGGTGTGAGTGTGTGTGTGTGTGTGTGTGTGTGTAAGATGTTTTTGTGATCTCATTCGGTCTGGCAGGGTCATCTACTAGAAGGGTGTGGAGCAGCTTGGGGTCAGTTTAGAATGATTCAGACTTTTTGTTGTATAACTATGTTTTTTTGTGTGTGTGTGTGTGCGTGTGTGTGTGTGAGGGATGTGGCATATAACTTGGAAAATGACACCAAGCAGTTTCAGTTGATACAGTACCTACTTAAATGTTTAAGTGACATCAAACTTGTGTTTTTCTCCTAGCTTACAGTCTACTTGGGCAAAAGGGACTTTGTGGATCATCTAGATCATGTGGATCCAGTTGGTGAGTCTGGAGAAGAAATATGCATCTCATTTAGACCTTTTATCTAAATAAATTTTCTTTGGCAAAACCAACCCACTTGTAGTTCACAGCCTGTAATTTCTCTATCTCAACATGCTAGTTATTACAAAGGAACTCCAATAAATGTTACAGCTGTGTTATAAATTGGATTTAAACATAAGTCTTGTATTATTTTAATCTGTATTCTGACTCAATGTGAGAATTTAAATAGAGAGTGTGGATCATTTCTATAGCATGTAAGTAAGAGTCAGCGTAGTCAGCATGTCCTTTGAAATGCTTTACAGTAGCAAGTTCACTCTCTTCCTTACAGTACATAGGGAACAGTCTGGTGTTGGGTTAAGTAATGTGTTTTATTTTCTCCAGTGCCACTTCTCATTACTGATGTGCCTGTTTTTCTCGCTGTTGCCATGGCAGCTAAAACCAATTTAGTTGCATTAGAGAGATATGAGAGTTTCATTAATGAAGATGATTATAATGTAGCTGAATGTGCAAAGAAGAGTTGGAGTTCCAAATCTCAAGTTTTGTAATTATTACCTTTTACAAGGTGATCGTTGTAATTGTTGCCTCCTTCACTCAAACACGATGTGCTGGTGTGTGTGCACTTAAGCAGAGCTGGGAGAACGAAGGTTATTGTCTGGGCAATTTGGGTAAAAAAGAAAAGCATTGTGTAGACCTGAACAAATGTATTTCATATACGTTCTTTGTGTCTGGTGGCATTTTATAAATCAATTAACACCATTATCAGTTTGTTTGAATTGTGTTCTGTCTGTTGTAAGATGATTAGGATGAAAGTGTTTATTGCTACTACAGTATACAGCCAAACATTTGTCAAGCCATGTAATAAGTGACTTTTTTTTTCATTTTTGACCAAAGATGTCATCAGTTGAATGTATTTTTAGTCTTTAAATGATTAATTATTATTATTGATTATTATTTTTTTTATTAAAGGAGCAATTTGTGATTTGTAGTCTGAGAGATGAGTTGCAGATGAGGTTTTCTATGGTGTAATTTATTTAACAAAAATGGAAAAAAAAAAAAGTGTGGGCCATACTAAGGTACCCCCTTACTGCTTCCTCAGGATTTAAGAGGGTAAGTTGCAGTCAGGTGCTGCTCACATCACAGTATGCTCTGTAGGTGGCTAAACTATGCAACTCTATTCTGGCTGAAGGAAGTATTTTTCTGGACCAGAAAAATTTGAACAGATATATGTGTGACATATTTGTGTCAAATGTCAGCTTCTATTCATCTGTGTTTGTAGTCTGATGGTCAGACTGATTACAGTTTATAGGTGAAGATTTTATAACATGACATATATTGACAACTTGACAACTGAGCATGTTTTTCTCCAAAGTCAGTTAGTTCGTTTGACTTTTATTTTTTTTGTGATTTAATTCTACTGTGCTTGACACTGTTGTGGGACGTTATTGTTTAAAGTAACTAATTACATTACAAAGTTACTGCCTTCAAAAAGTAATCTGTTACATTACTGCATTACTTTCTAATAAAAGTAACAAGTTAGAGTACATTTCCATTGCAGAAAATGAAAACTCCTTTGTGCTTCCTCATGCATGTTGTTTTATTCAAGATCTTTATAATTATTCTACCATCATCACTCAGCGTTTGGCCCATAATCTGTTAACTACTAATACCCCTATTTCACCTATGCGGTTTCATGCGGTAGCCTTAAGTACGGTTCATCATGATTCACCGCGAGTTTGGCGCTGTGATTAGGTTTCCATCTTTCAGCACGTCGGTCCTCGCATAGTCAAACCACATTGGTGAGATAGAGGTATAATCGGGGGCGGGGCTTGAAGGATGACTTTCTCACACACACACACGCACACACACACACTAATGGATTGGGAATGACTGCTGTCTGGCTCACGGATTACATAAATTGTCTGAATAACGGATTACATTTTGAAAAAAAAATTTTTGGTGCTTGAGCAGGGTTTAGTATACTATGCCCTGGCCCTCATAAAGAATTGGGTAAGTTTCATGCATGAGCATAAAACTTGAATTTTGTGACTTTAATAATATGATTGTCTTGATTACGGTTTAAGCAATTCAAACATTTTACAGAAAATCACTGTGGTGCATAAATTAAGAAAGATTCATAAGTCATGTCATTCGAATAAGCCACAAGGCAAATAAAATCATGAACATTATTGTGCTATGTGAGGACACATCTCTTCAGCACAGAAAGTAGTGTGACGTAAGTGTGCTCAGGCCCGGAATGTTAAGTGGATGGTGAGTGGGGGAATAGGGAGGGGGACAGTTGCACTTGGGTTTATATTATTGGGTATATTTATATATTTTTTAATCTTGCATAGGCAAAATTTTTGTTTTGTATGGAGTTTAACATGCACTGTGCTAAAAAATAAGAAATTAGAAAGTATATTAAGACATATTGTTTTGTTTTTTTACTATACAGGACTGATATAAATAAAAGTTTCAAGCCATTGATCTAATGTGACAATACATTAAAATATGTTTTAATAATGTTTTAAGAAGAAAGTCCCTCAGACTCAAGTTTCTTGCACTGAATAGAAAGAAAAACAACTTTCTGACGTACTGAATGATAAACTTTTTATAATTTTGGGGAATTACTGCTATGCTCACATGTTTCCTTGTGTCATCTGAGTTTAGATGGAGTACTTTTGGTTGATCCAGAATACCTTAAAGACAGAAAAGGTGAGGTCAACAGTTTGGTCATAAGCCATTTGCCTAAACCTCTCTCTTGACCATATGTAAATTTGCATCTTTTTTTTTTTTTTTTTTTTTAATTCCTTCTCTCCTCACCTACTGGGCAGTGTTCGTGACTCTGACATGTGCATTTCGTTATGGCCGAGAGGATCTGGACGTGTTGGGATTGTCCTTCAGAAAGGACCTTTACATCTCCACCTTCCAGGCTTTTCCTCCACTGCCTGAAGAGCGCAAACCACTTAGCCGCCTGCAGGAGCGCCTGCTCAAAAAGCTCGGCCAGCAGGCGCACCCCTTTAACTTCACTGTAATTACCAATCCTATTCTTCTTATTCTTGTTGGTACAGTACAACATACTACAAATATTTTACAATGTTTATTCAATACGATAATGATACTTGGAAAATAAACAAAATATATTAAATGTTAGAATTTTGCACCCAAGCAGTGTTTTCTTTTTAAAGAACAAAAGACTATACTTTTGCTTTTTTAGAGTTGCATTTAAATATGTGAAATGTTTCTGAAATTAAATCTTCTTCTGTCCTTCCCTCTTTCACCCTCTCTTTCACTCTTTGAAGTAATAAATTATTAATACAGTTATTAATATTACTATCAAAGCTGACATAAAAATGTCCTGTCTTTGATGTCGGGAAACCTTATAACTAGAGCTGTCAATATGCCTCCTACAAAGTGCTGACATTGGAGACTCCTGTCCATAAATGCTAAATAAACTTCACCATGCAAACTGAAATCATAGGAATTGTTTTTGATGTTCTCATGTCATGAAGTAAATGCATGAAATAAGACACATAAGGACAATTTATTGGATTATAAAAATACACAGATCAGCCATATAATAATGTGTAAAATTAGTGCTTCCTCTTTTAATTTTATGTAAAAATTTAATAAAACTCATCTCAACTGGTCTCAGTATTTATTTTTAAATAAATAACGGCATGGTGAAGAAAAGTTACAAGTTTGTCTGAGGTTGTACTTGCCTAATCCGAAGACATGCTTTGTCTATTTGTCTATTTTATTAGTTTATTAAGATTTTACAAGAAAACAAAACAAAAAAAAACTGATTTTAAAAAGAATACACTAATATTTATACATGACTGTAGCATTGAAAACCTTAAGAGTAAAACCATCCTGCCCCTTGGGATGTGGCTTTGCAGGGCCTTTGGGGGTGTTTGCAGAGGATCTTTTTGGGGCCATGGGTTGCAGAGTAGCACAACATTTTATCAGTCTGAATAGAGACTTCAACAGCACGTGTGGGACAACCTATTTAGAAATTGGTTTGCAAAGAGGAATGAAAGTGTATTAAAAAAATTAATTAAACAATTATTTACATTAGTGTTTTTAATGCATCGATAAGGCGTCTGTTATGTTTTTGCATGAACAGGTTTTCCATTTATTTTTGGTATTAGGAAATTATTATCTTTAGTAATTACTCATACTGTATGTTACACAATCAGCAGACAGAGACTAGTTTTTCTTTATGAAGATGTTTTGGGTAAAAAATATTATACACAGTTTTTTTTTTTCATTATTAAGCTCATGCCTAGTGTGAATGAGAGCATGTTCAATCTGCCTCCTGTTTCATTTTAGATTCCTCAGAATCTTCCCTGCTCAGTCACTTTACAGCCAGGACCAGAGGACACAGGCAAGGTAAAAACACACTCACTAAATTACTCACTTCGGCTTTCTGACCTTACAAATTTGTCACTACAAATATATGCCTACTCTTCCTCCCTCAGGCATGCGGTGTAGACTTTGAGATCAGAGCTTTCTGTGCCAAAACTGTAGAGGAGAAGATTCACAAGAGGTGCAGCACTTTATCTTCATTCTAATGTGCTTGTAGGGCACAGTGTAACTTTTTTTAGTGTATGCTGCTGCTCTGTACTGTATATGTGGGTGTACATGCAGGCATCACTTTAAATACTAGTGTGGGTGTAACCTGTGTTTATACTTCAGATTTTTGATTTGTAGCGAGATAAGCAGACTGTTGAGCTTTGTGCGTGTACGTGTTTGTCTAGAAACTCGGTGCGACTGGTGATCCGTAAGGTGCAGTATGCTCCAGAGAAGCCAGGACCACAGCCTATGGTGGAGACCACACGCAGCTTCCTCATGTCTGACCGCTCCCTTCACCTGGAGGCCTCCCTCGACAAAGAGGTATATAAACACATGCAAACACACACGCTTATGCACGCAATTACCATTGGTTAACAGTGTTTACCTGGATGCTTGATGTTTGCATATGGACGGATATTTTCCATGCTGTTTGAAAGCATCAGTAGTCACGCCCATGCAAAAAAATACATCCCGAGCCACATTTTACCTTTTCACCCTCTTATTAAAATATGAGGCTTCAGAGAGAGGCTGTTTGGTGTGGTTCATTAGGGGCGTAGAGATCACATCACACTGATGTCTCAATACAGTGCATTCTACGATACAACACTATGCGTTAATGTAAAGTACAGTGTAATTTTACATGAAGGTAAAGAGACAAAAGCTATGAATTTGTATGTAACAGAATGAAACATTAGTCATTGGCCAGTCTTCACTGATGTGACTGTTTAAGCACAGGGCTTTTTATTTCCCATGCTGCTGTTAGTTTTACAAGGCAGAAGGTTGTCATTACTGTAATTCTGCCATGACATCATAGTATTATCCTATTGCTCATAGTAGTTGTAGTCAAATAAAATCCTGTGAAGTACATTCTGTTCTTTAGTTTTTTTCCCCCATGTAAAATCACAACGTGTACCCACTCTGTGATTAGCACTTTGTTAGCAGTATTATTTTGAACTTCTGTCAAATTTTATTACAACACTTGCAACGTTTCTAGCACTAGTGCTACCTCTTTAATTAACATACCGCCTTGTGTGAATTATTTGCTTTCTGTGAGATCTCTCGAACACCTTTTTCCTCCCTCTCTCTCGCTCTCTCTTTCTCTCTCTCTCTCAGCTCTACTACCACGGAGAACCCATCAGCGTCAACGTCCACGTCACCAACAACTCCACCAAAACTGTCAAACGGATCAAAATCTCAGGTAAAACTCAATCTGAACCAGACTTCACTGCTTCATGGTGTCGGGGCTGTTTTGTTACTTGTGTGAAACTGCATATTGGTTGTGTGTTGCCCTGCTCACTGTTTGTATCTACACCCTTTTGATCCGTGCCTCTTGCTCTCTCCAACAAATGGAATTATGTGTGATATAACAGGAAGATCTGTCGGTCAGTGTGTTATTGAGGATGTTATAGAGTTGTTAAAGTGCTTGATTGGCCGTTCTCTTCCGTTAATCACGACACCGCCATAATATTTTAGATGAGGCTGTTTGTTGATGGAAACCTCCAGGCATTCAGGCGGAACTAACAGAGAGGGATATACTGTACATAACTTCTGTTATATGGATTCTCATTGTGTGCATGCGCGTACATGCTGTCCAGCTTTGCTAACCCTGCTGTGTTTCCCTGTTCTCTCCCTACAGTGCGACAGTATGCCGATATCTGTTTGTTCAGTACTGCGCAGTACAAATGCCCAGTGGCTCAGGTAGAAGCCGAGTGAGTATCCCTTCATCTCCGTTTATACCTCCTTTCATCTTTCATCCCTTGCTTTCTCGTTCACCCTGTATTTTATTTCCTGACTCCTCTTTTCTAGCTCATCTGGTCATGTCTTATTATTATTGTTGTTGTTATTATTATTATTATTATTATTATTATTGTTTTTTTATTGTAAATATATATATATATATATATATATGTTTTGCGCTTTGACAGTGTAAAGAGTGTATATGATATTTGTGTACATCACACATAATAGGGTGTTTGCAGCTTTCACACAGTTTTAAAGAAGCAGGGATGAATTATATCATCTTTTCACTCTGAGGTTCACAGAGTTTCCCCAGGTTTTTCCTCTGATTAGCCTTTGTGTTATTGCCTCCAAAAGGTCAGTCTGTAGTCTGTCACTGACTCAAAACTCACTGCTCTACCAGCTCTCTCCTAACACTTTTCCCTCAGAGAAAGATCCACAGCTCTGATGCTTCTGTATCAGTTATCCAAACCTTTCTGCTTGATACTCCAGCATTATTCACATAGCAAGGCACGATTAATTTACAAGAAGATACTTTCTAAATAGTTTTTGCTTACGCATCAAGCTTGGTTGTCACGGTAACATCTAAGGGCAGCAGGCTGAGGTTAAACTAAGTAAATTTCATACTATACGATTTCCAGCGTGATTTTGCTGTTTATTTATTGTTCATATCATGAAAGACATATTTGGTCATGAGTTGAAGCTGGTATTACTCACTGCTGCGATGCTCATCTCAAATCCTCCAGTAGGCGGATGATGTAGAATCACATGAAACTCATGGAAGAGCGACACACACTAGTGGCAATGGTGATACTTGAACAGAACCTGATGGACAGAAAAATATCCCTGTTGGCTCAAGATGCAGCAAGTTTGCACTATTTAGTAGTTTAGTGCTCAGGGTTGGCTTTAGCAATTTTAATGGATTTGCTGTTGATGTTTTTGGGCTCTCCGGGTAATGATCTGCATGTTCAAAAAAAAAATTTGCTTGTTATTGACTTCCATGAAGATGATGATCCATTATGAAGGTGCACAAGTCATCTATGCCGTCTACTAACCTTTACTACATTTCACCTTTGAATGACATCCATTATTAGTTGGCAAATACATTTTAAATTTAGCAGTATAGTTATATTTTTTTGACACCTAGGATTTCTTGCACACTGAGCTGAAGTTCATAAAGAAGGCCCTTTAATTTTGTAAACTGCCTTGAGACTATCATTTTAGGATCAAATTTGGTAATATGGAGAAATTCCCCTTAATGTAGACTTGTGCTTACTGTAGCTCGTGTCTGGCTATGTTCCTCTGACCTCTGTCAGTAACAAGTCATTTCCATCTGTGGAACTGCCTCCATGTTTTTTGTTCTTCACTACACTCCGTAAAAATCCAACCATCAGTGTCCAAATTGTCCAGTGTCCAATCTTTGCTTCCGTTGTATAGGTCGCAAGCTAAAGCGATATGTGTTTCTTCAGACCATGTCTCCATTTCTGTGTGCTCTCTGTAGAAATGGTATCATGATTAGCCTTGGAATGTCATATTTACACAATTCAATGGTAGTCCTGTGAATGAGCCTCTGTTCACCCTCTGTTCATCTCTCTCTAACCCCTTTTCATCTTTTCTTAATTAATATTAACTTTCCATGAATGTGATTATGCAGTAATTAATTCCGCCATAAAACCAGGTTGTTTGTGGGCTTCTAAGCAATATTCTAAGTTGCCTAAATCTCTTGTATTCATTTCTACACATAAGATATGCCATTGAAAAAAAAATCAAAGCTTTTTATGCTCTGAGAAAAGAGAGTGTTCAGTTCACTGTATGTTCTACTAGAACATTAAGCAGCTTATCTGTAGTGAGGACGTGGATCAGAAGTGGATATGGTCAGATAGTAAGTTGTTACCGTCTGTCTGTCTTACTTGCCTACAGTGATCAAGTGTCATCCAGCTCAACATTCTGTAAGGTGTACACGCTCACCCCGACACTAACCAGCAACCAGGAGAAGAGAGGTCTAGCGCTGGATGGCAAACTCAAGCACGAGGACACCAACCTGGCCTCCAGCACCATGTGAGCGCACGCACGCACGCACGCACGCACGCACGCACGCACGCACGCACGCACGCAATAACACACTCTTTAGATTTAATTGATAATGCATTAGTAATAATAGTAAGCTAAACAGTTTCCGTCTATAGTTTCATCTTAAGTGAAATGTCAGGCTCATGCACAGGATTATGAACTTCATTGATGCACATTATGGCTGAGACTATACTATCACTACTCCTATGCAGCTTTCTATAATAAGTTGTTGCATTAAATAACATTAGCATGGTTTTCTTGCTACATACACTTAACTAAACAAATACATCTCAGTTACATTGGTAACTTGTTATCAGGAAGATGATTCAAGTTAGATAGTATCATTTTAGCCTAAGAAGAAAATGATATGGACAAAGTGTTTGATCACAATGTAATACCTCGAAAGAGTAATAATGCTGATCCTGTTAAACAAGTAAGGAGTGTGACAGCATCATTGTCAAACAACAAAGCATTAGAATACATATGCAAAGCAGAAAAAAAGAATTTGTCTACAATGCAGTGTTTACAACCACCGCCACATCTGTTGAGAGGGTGTAGCATGTAGTGAGTTTTAAGTATATTTAATATTTAAATTATTAGAGTTTTATACACATGGTTGGGAATTTATGGACAGTTTGTCAATAATTTATGTATTACAGTTTAAATCAGGTTAAATCATAATCACAGTATATGTCAAAATAATTGCAATATCTTCTTTTTTTTTTCTTTTTTTAAATTAAAGTATGCAGCTCTAAATCTGTTGTATCATACATGTTGGTAAATGTGTACCAAGTCAGTCGTTTTAATATCATTATCAACTTATCAATTAACTAAGATGATCAAGATAATAATTTATCAATATTTAGTATAAAGTCCTTTATTCTTTAAACCTTGCTGGATCCATCTGAGTCACAAAAATGTCTGGAGTGTTACCTGCTCAATCCATGCCTGCTTCCTGAAGATCATGTACAAACATTTGCTACAGAAGTTTACAATTCACTTGAGAATTTCCTTACTTTCAACCATGTTTGTGCAGAGGTGGACACCCTGGCTTCAGAATGTAAAGCGTCTGCCACATATTTGTTCCATCCATTAGCTAAATTACTGATTACTCTTCAGCGTTATACGCACAAACTAATTAGTGACATCACCTGTTTTGTGCACAGGGAGAACTACTGTATGGGTGTTCGGGTGAAACTGGGACTTTTGATTGTGCAGAATAACAGGACACAGTAGAGTTAAAAACTACATTTATTTTTCTATATAATCCCCTGCTGCACTAATGCACTCAGTTTGACTAGAGCTTGAATACCATTTAAATGTTCATGGGAACGACTGCAATGTCATTTGGTTATATAATCTGGATTAAATAGGAAGATATTGATGATTCAGCCTGGAAGTTATTCTTGTATGAAGAAACTGAATATGATTGATTTTACATTGAGTTCAGGTAGCCTAGAAAGACATTAAAGTTGACATGAAAAAAAGACATGAAATTGTTTATCACAAAATGTTGTACCTTTTTTTATATGATACAAGCACATATTTTACTAAAGTTTGTTTATTATTAAAAACTATATACAGACTAATAATGTTCAATTAAAAAAATTTATAAAAAAAAAATATATATATATATATATAGTGATATTTCAGAAAGAATCACAGTGCTGTGTTTTTGCTTACTCTACAGTGTGAAGGATGCATCTAATAAAGAGGTTCTGGGTATCCTGGTGTCCTACAGAGTCAAAGTTAAACTGGTGGTATCTCGTGGAGGGTAAGCAAAGGACACACATACAGCCATTTGAGTATAATTACACAAACTACAAAGTCATTTGCTGATTAGCTGGGAAGATATTTAAAACTTTCAGGATAGTGGTACTCTGAGGTTTATGAAAATAATCTGCATAAATGGGTTTAAAACATTAATTAGTGGACAGCTGAAGTTTGAACAGTCGGTTGTGGCCACTGTACCCTCTGGGTCCTGTTCTTGGCTGACAGCAGCGGAACCCGATGTGCTCTTCTGCTGTTTTGGCCCATCTGCCTCAGTGTGTGACATGTGCTTCCCGAGATGCTTGTCTGCTCACCTCAGTTGTAAAGTGTTATTTTGATGGATTGTCTTTGATTATCACAGACTCATCATAGATATTTTCTAATGCAGAACAAGCATTGAATTTTTCAACACTGATTTTTTTGTTTGTTTGTTTTTCACATCATTATGCATAAAAATCCCAGGAGATCAGCAATTTCTGAAATACTCAGATCAGCCCTAGTAGCAACAACCGTGCACTCAACATCACTATGATCACAATTTCCTCTATTTTAATGTATAATGTGAGATGCTCTCGACCTGCACCTAGATAACTGAATAAGTGGTTTACACTTGTACTACAGCTATTCAGCTAGTATGCTAAATATATATGGAATAAATATACAAAACTATTTCCTCTCCCCACACAGTGATGTGGCAGTAGAGCTTCCCTTCGTGCTGATGCACCCTAAGCCTTCTGAGCAGCCCACCTCGAGACCACAGTCAAGTACGTACACTATCTGAACCACTCGAACACCCTTGCCTCACTAAATTCACCTTCCGGTGGTCAATCCAGGCACTTATTCAAAAGATATCGCTTCTGAATAATATTTTTAGCTGCATTTCATTTCTGTTTTTTCCTTTAAGACCTGTTCTAATGAAATAATTTTTATTGCCTCATCCTCACAGCTGTGCCAGAGACAGATGTTCCTGTGGACACCAACCTGATAGAGTTTGAGACAAAGTGAGTCTGTTGTTTTATGTGCAAGTTTGTACGAGAGGCCATGACTAAGCCTGTCCGTGTTATTACTGACGTCTGTTGTGCCTCCGCAGTAACTTCTCTCAGGATGACGACTTTGTGTTTGAGGACTTTGCGCGGCTGAGGCTGAAGGGAATGAAGGATGATAAAGAAGAGGATGACCACTTCTGCTAACCCTGTGTGGAAAGAGGGAACTGGATTGAAGGAGCTCTAAGTGTCAGTACTACTAAACTACCATTCCACTGGGCCAATCTGAAAGAGCAAGATGCTCACATGAGCACCTTCTCTCCTCTCAATTTTTTTAAATGATTTTTTTTTCTTTCTCTTACCCCTTTCCCTGTCCCTTTATGTCCATGATGCTGTTGTCGTTTGACCTTTTTTTTTTTCTTTTCTTTTCTTTTTTGGAGCTACTTTGTTCTTGTGCATGTGAATTAGACAGAGAAAATGAAATTGATCGAGAAAAGGAAAGAAATCAGACAGGTTAAAGAAAACAGATCAGGTATGTCTACGATACATCATTGAACAGAAGGTCCATTAATTCAGGGGTGTCTTTTTTTATACTTAGATTTTATTTTTCTTCCCCCAATGTAAACTGAGTGGGCATTAATAGTTTTGTAATGTTGTAAGAGCATAGGTGAAACGTTACTTCATTGTAGAGTATGGCAGATAGGGGAGTCTTTTATCAAATTCAGTATAGTCCACAAAGAGACTTTTTTTTTCTTTCTATGTTCTAGGATTTTATTTTCTAGCTATGTAAAATGTATACATATCGCATGAACGTGTGTAAGGAATGACTCTTCAGTGTGCTTAATAGAGCACTAAAAAGTCAGCACAATTCATTGAACCACAGAAGACTTCATTTATTATTGGCATCGGTTTTGTCACCCAACTGAGTGTGCTAAATGTGTGTGGATTGTGGGTTTTGAATAAACACGGAAAGACAGCGAGCACGTGGCCTGCAGATGGCTGTTGCTATTACTTACAGCACAGTTTAGCCTATCGTCTAAAACCGCTGCGTGGTGCAGCTTTTCTAGTTTGCTAGTTTGAAATTGCCAAAATTAAACATGTACGTTGTCGTTTGTTAAACAACAGGGGTCTTGGGGTCCTGCTATATTTTTTAAGAAGTAGGCAACTCTTTTTTTTTTTTTTTTTCTATCAGGCTTCACTATTTTAGCTGCTTTCCCTTTGCCAATCTTTCTATATAATCTCACCCCAGTAAAGAGTGCGACATTTCGACTATTTTTTCTTTTTCAACATTTCAAAGGTTTATATTTAACCAACTCATTATAAGCACTTTTTTATGTTTGGAGTCTGTGTCTGTAAAGATGTGCTGTGATACAGGTGAAATCACACGCTGGCTCTACTACTCCATCTTGTGTCCAAAAGAAATGTTCCGCTATGGTTTTAATTAAGGAAGCGATACGCATCGTTTCCCAACTCCCCCTTATTTTTGATCAGCCGTTTATACTCACCTATAATCTATTATCATCTATTATTGATTGACCTTTAATGTATAGCTTACATTATTATCCATTATTGTCCATATTACACTTTTTCACTAAAGACCACTGCAAATGATTATTGTAACTCCACAAAGGCTTCGTTTCAAGCTTGCCCATCAAACCTTTTTTTTTATTATATGAGGAACTACTGAGATTACCACTTATATTTCTGATATTATATTTACTTAATGAAATTATACATTTCCTTTTTTTTCATATTTCAGTTAACTTTTTTTTGTAAAGCTAACGTCATTATTGAACTAACCAGAAGCTCTATGCTATATGCTCCATTTGCTGTATATTGCTATATTGTACAGCAGAAATTGCCTGCTGTTAAAACTTTTGCCCTTATGGGTGAGGAGACTTTGTGCTTTTGCCTCCAGACCAGCTCACAGTGTTGTTTGAAATATTTTCCTCATTAATTATTACAGCCATCAACACATTACCAACAATGTTTATGTACATAAATGCACACAGAATTTACCTGCTATTGGAATATTTTCAGTTTGTTTGAGACACTTTTGTTTATTCATACAGCTTTTACACTGCTAGGAACCAATTTTGTGGTTTTTTTTTTTGTTTTTGTTTTTTTGTTTTTTAAAGAATGCCTTGCAGGACATGTTATTTAAAAGAAGTAACAGGAGATTGGTGCTGTACATAATAATAAAAAAAAAAGATTGAGACTGAGAAAAGAGCTTTATCAGACTCAAGCTCACATCCAGGGCTAAGAATACGAACAGTTAATACAAATAAGGAAATAAGCTCCAGGTAATACAAGAGCACACTGTCCGTCCGTCACACATCTTTTGTTATTTATAATCACAACAGGACTTAAAATATGCCATGAAAAACAAACGATTGATTTATTTTATCTAGGAATGTTTGCATATGTGTACATTTGTTGATTGTCTGCTGTTAACTTTTAAAAAAGGCTTTTTTATCATTTATGTTATGAAATGGCAGGGAGAATATTTTCATCAGATGGTCGAAAAATCTTTGTCCATATGTGAGTGCTTTGCTAGAATGCCATGCATGCATTCAAAGACAGCAGTAGGCTTTGAGAACGTTGTGGTCTCAGACCATCTTCATGTAAAACTTGGCTTTTTTTTATATCTAAATGGAGCCTCATATGTCTGTGAACCAGTCGAGTGTACAAAAGAATTATTATGTTGTATATCTTCCCTTGGATTCTGTAGGGTGTATCTAAGGAAAAACGCACGCAGATGTCGGTTTGTAGACTAATATTGTACCATGTCATACTTTTTTGTATTTTATGGTTGATTTTAAGCTACTTTTACTCCTCACTACTACTAAAATTGATATTCTAAAAATATACATACAGGCTACCTGGTAATTTAATTCATAATAAATTAAGATGAAATATATTAATATGAATTCCAAGATACTATATAAGCAATATGTTATTTTAGTCAATAAAATGATGATAAAAATCACTGAAAAAAAATGCAAAAGCAAAAAAACATGAAAACATTGGGAAATATATGTTGCTTCTTTATTTTGTACGCCGTTTTAGAAAATTAAAAAAAGGAAGAAATTCAGTTTGTTGGCAGTCTTTATTTCCTCTGTGTGTGTGTGTGTGTGTGTGTGTGTGTGTGTGTGTGTGTGTGTGTGTGTGTGTGTGTGTGTGCGTGTGCGTGCGCGCGAGAGAGAGATATGTCAGGGGTCCTTAGTCACGGTCCTATCAGAGTCGAGGTCTGTGCAGTTTGATGGTTTATATAGTACTCTGTAATAATTCAGCGGTTAATTCCCAGCTTAACATGTGAGCTACACTCCAGCCTGTAAAAAAAAAAAAGGGGGGGGGGTGCATTATGTCAAATGAATTAACATTTGTGTGTCCTTGTCCCATTAGAGCAAAGAGAATTAGATGCGGTAGGACAGTGTTATTGTTCACTGAAGCTTGAGCGTTGTTAATTCTACCAGCTGCCGAAACACAGGCTGAGAGATACTTATGTGAAAACTTATGTCCCATGAGTCCCAACTTTTTTTGTAATCTGCCTTGTTGCTTTTTTCATTTCACCATGTTAGGAATTCTTTACTTACTAATGTCTTAATTAGTAGTAAAGATGAGGGTAAAGCATATACTGTAAATTAACAGAACATTACCCTACTATGGCACTCATAGTAGACCACTTCAAGTATACTGAAATACAAATCAGTGAAGCCATAGTGCACTACTGCAAAAATGGATGAATGGATAGATCAAATGGAAGATATAAATAAAAAGTAATGGATGGTTCAACAGAAATGACCAAGAGAAAAAATAAATAAATAAAAATAAAAAGTTCAAAAAGTGAGTGGTGCAAGATAAGGGTACATGCGGATAAGGGTACATAGATAATATGTTTGTGTATGAAGTTAATGTACACCAATCAGCCATAATGGGCATCAAGGCTCGTTTATGTCTGTGGGGGACAAAAGTAGCCGCTAGCCTGTCTGGTCCAACACCACAGAAAAGTCAATGCAGTACAAATTGCAATGCCGGCCATGATGGAAAGCCATCATAACAGTGCACCACAGTGCTGCATGCATAGGACATGGCAAACAAAGAGCCTGACATGGCCTCCAAACTCCTTAGATCTTTATCCAAATGAGCACCCATGGGATACACTGGACAAACAAGTCTGATACACAGAGGCTTCACCACAGCACTCAAAGGATCCACTGCCACTCAAGTCCCAGTGTCAGACAGAGCACCATACCCCCAGAGGCAGTGAAATGCTTACATAACTGTTAGTGACAAGACAGGATAAATTAGAAAGATAGAAAGGTTTTACTGCCTTAAAAGAAAAACTGCACTAAGAAAAATGTAAATTGTAAACATTAAGGGATGAAATGTACAGTACAAAACTACAAAGTATCCCGGTAAACTTAGGGCTTGCTCATTCACACACTACAGGCGATTTTGAAAAAAAAATTTTTTTTGGAAACCAGAGCACCCTGAAGAAACCCACCAAGCACAGAGAGACCAAGCAAACCTCATGCACACAGACCCAAGGTGGGAATCGAACCCGGACCCAGGAGTTGCGAAGTGACAGTCCTAACACTTGTGAGGTGGGATGGATTATCTGGGCAAAGTAGAAGTGCCCACTATTGATATATAACAATACTTGAGAGATGTGGTTATTTTGTGTATGTAGAAAATGTTTCAGATCTTTGAGTTGAGCAAAAACAAAAGTGTTGCGTTTATATTTTTGTTCAGTATCATATAAATAGATAAATAAAACAATATGCTGTGTAATTATACTACAATATATATATACTACTACTACTACTACTACTACTACTAATATTTCTTAGTATAAATACACTGCATATTCTATGTAATTTACTTATCTGTATTATATTAAAAAGGAAGATCGGTAAAACATGAGATGAAATATGTATCCTCCTCCTCCTTCTTGTATTAAACAAAAAATAAAAAAAATTAAAAGGAAAAACAAAATTCAGGAAACAGACAATTATTATTGTTGTTGTTGAAGTCTGTTTCCTGAATTTTGTTTTTTTTTTCTTCTGTAGAATTGCTAAGTTTTTTATTCATAAATGTAGATTCAACAATAGTATACTACTCCTTCTTTAAAAAAAAATACAGCATGAACTATTTAGTAATAAGTAGTAAGTTTTTATTTATTTTTACACTTATGTAAGTCATATACAATGCATTTTATACATACTTTTTCTGCTCATTTACAGTATTTTTGCAACTATTATTATTATTATTATTATTGTCGTTGTTACTACAGCTTCTGTTTTTGTTGTCTACTGCTCCTTTTATCCTCCTTTAAGCTTAGCTAGTGCACTTGGTCCTGTGTGGGATTCCTGTGCAAACTTGATTGACTGCTCGTCGCGGACTAATCACGTCACCCTCTCCGAAAAGCTTTGTCGAGTGACATTGACGTAGTTCAGAGGCGGCAAGATGGCTACGGCGGCTTGGCTGCATGGCCCTAAGAATATGCGGCTAACTGAGGGTTTGGTGTCCGCGCTGAAAGAAGAGCGGCCCGAATATTTACCTGCACTTTTAGCGAATTACCGGGAGCATGGCGTGGTCGGGACGCAGGTGAGTGAGCCGCTAGCGCTGGTTAGCTAGCACTGTCTGCTGTAGCGCTCCGTCTGTAACAGCAGGAGGAAGGAGGAGGATGGTCGTGGTGATGATGATGATGATGATGATGATGATGCCGTCTTTGTGTGTTCGCTGACATTTACTTCATGAATGTTGTGTAGTTGAGATAAGTGCACGTACAAGACTTGTTTTACATACGAAACAACTTGATGTTGTAGTTTTCGTCACATAAATACAAACCTGGTTTATTCGAGCCTCACGGGTACAGCTTCCCAGCTCTGCTCCTGCACTCCAGCTGTTCTGCACATGTTAGTGTTGTCCTGCTCTAACATACCTCAGCGAAACAGCTGTTTAACAGGTATACCTTAGCTAGAGCAGGAAAATTATCCTAATCTGCAGAACAGGATCAGGACCAGGGTAATGTGAACCTTCAGATGTTTCCTCTCATATAGCTCCTTTGCTGTGTAACTGTTTCTCTGTACTGCAGAACTCTGGGACAGTGGGAGGACTTGTGGGCATAAGCAACTCGCGCCTGAACTCCAGCAAAACAAGGTGGGCATCTGCGTCACTCATAAACACACAATCATTCTTCTCTTGGGTCATGTTTTTGATTTGTGTAACACCATTGTCATGTTTAAAGAGGTCAGGGGTTGCTCAGAGGTTGAAGTGTTGGACTACTGATCGGAAGGTCCTGGGTTCACGACCAAGTTGTTCCTGTTGGGTCCTTGAGCAGGGCCCTTAACCCTAAGTGCTCAGATGTATAATGAGATTAAATGTAGGTCTCTCTAAATAAGGGTGTCTGACAAATGCCGTTAAACGTAAAGGTGGGACAGGTGATTATTAAATCCCTCTTCTTTTTTTTTTTTTATCAGATTTTGCAGTGTTATCCATTTTCAGCTGGAATAAAGAAATACATTTTTTTTCCTGCCCTATAAATTGTAAACAGAAACAACAACAACAGAAAAAAACGTATAGACTAACTAATCAAAACAAATAGGATTTCTATTCTTTTTTTTGTTCGGTTTTTGGGTGCTGCCCTAAACAGACAGTATATGTGTGTCTGGCCTGTTTTGAGTAATGTATTTGTTTCTCACTTTTACTTAGAAATCACTGACCGTACCTTTAGTTCACCACTCAAGATGCTCATTCACTTGTGAGTTTTATCATGTATAGCAGGGGTCCTAAATTAAAAATGTAAAAAAAATATTTCATGTTAGGATACAGACTTCTACATTTGCAGTCATTGTCTATTGCAAGTCTATAAAAATGTAACAGTTTAAAACTTCAATAGCATTTCAATAATATCTATTGCCAGTTCTCAATAAATATGTTAAACATGAGAACAGTTTTGAGAAAAGCAACTTTGAGGATCTTGTATATTTTCTTCTATGGAATACAAACATCGTTAAGGTATACGTTTGGGTATTTTACACGCAGTTACCTCGGACTGCCGCGGATATGTTTGCTCTAAGGACACGTTTTTTTTTATGGTCTCATTTTGATAGATCAAAATTTATTTTGATCTATCCATTCATATTTGTAGTTTCAGTTTTCTAGTCTATTTTCCTTTTTTTTTTTTTTGAGTAAGCAGTGCTGTTTTGCACTTTCATTTCTGTTTCTTCCACACACCCTGTCTATACACGCTAAACTATCACGTTGTTTGGCTCTGTTAAGTAACGGGTATAACCACGTCTACCTCAAAGAAACTAGATTATCTCGTTGATCAGAAAAACATCAGGGTCCAGATAGAACTGTCACTTGGTCTGGATCCGGACCGCAATCCACCATTTAGTGATGCCTAATGTGTTGTAACAAGCACATGTACATTAACAAAACATTTGGTTTGTGAGCATATAAAATGCTTGAATAGAGCAAAATAGGTTTTTATATCTAATCAGAGGCCCTTGTGTGCTTCAGGTTTGAGGGTCTGTGTCTGTTGTCTATGCTGGTGAAAGATAGCTCAAGCGAGGTGTTCCAGCAGCACTGCCTCTCATGGCTTCGCTCTCTTCAGCAAATCATCCAGGTGAGATGCATTACACTTCTCGCAGCAGGACACACAGCAGCTCTGGACCCAAGAGGGTTTCAAATGCCGTTGGTTACTCAAACTTTTTTTTTTCCTTTTTTTTTTTTTTTTTTGGTGTGCGTGCAATTTTTTTTCATTATAAAAGTTCAAATAAGATTAGATTTATTGTTGTTGTTATTATTATTATTATTATTATTATTATTGTATTACTTTTTCTTATTGCACATTCACACAATTCATTGTTGGTTACTTTACACTCTGTTGTGTCAATGTGTTTTTTTTTTTTTTTTTTGCTACTTACTTCAAAAGGTTTTACTGCATTGATATTATCCTTATAATGTTATCTGCTCTGTCATTTTAGTTACATTTTAGGTTTAGTTCATTTTGGTGTCATCAATAACATCATCCGCTGTGATGGAAAACTAATTGGATCAGTTCTTTTTTTCGGTCTTGCAGTTGAAACGCACTAGTTGATTAACGTCATTTAAAATTATTAAAATTTTCTTTCAAGGTAGATTTGATTTCAAGGATTTATTTAATTCTGAGTTTTACTCTTCCACACAGTTTTTGCTGCATTGCCAGATTTAATGCAAATAATACATGCGCGCATCTGTAAATTCAGTTTTACTCCCTCTTTCTTCTTACTATCACACATTTGTTTTGTTTCTCTTTATCCACTTCCTGCCCTTGTGGACACATGCACACAGTCGCAGGCCCCTCTGCCCTCTGTGCAGTTGGCAGTGAGTGTGCTACAGGACGTGCTCCAGTACTCGTCTCAGCTGCCAGAGCTGGCCAGAGAAGTTGGCCTCAACTCCATCTTGGGAATTCTCACCTCTCTACTGGGTCTCAAGTCTGAGGTGAGTCTTTTACACTTGTTCTTCCTAAGCCTTTGCTTTTGACAACAGAGCTTATAAATTGAGCAGTTTACAGGAACAGCTTTAGTCTTGGTTGGAAATTAGGCGATGATAGAATTGTGTAGTTGTGATACAGTTCGATGAATTTGCTACATACTCTTAATAAAATCTGTCAGATGTAGATGTGTTCAGTGATGTAAAAATCTCTTCTTGTTTGTATGTTCTGCTTATATGCTTAATGCTTATATCTGGCATTTAGTGTTACCTCACATAACACACACTGACTTGTGCATTATAATGGCAATTAGACATGTTGCCACTCGAATGTAAAAACAACGGTCCCTTTTTTTTGTGTTTATATTTATTTACTTTCTCTATCGAATACATATTATGACACTTGTTTTTTTTTTGGGATGGATAGACACTATACATATCAGTGTGGGGAAGGAAACATGACCAAATATACAGTTTATATCTAATTGTGCAGCCTCTGTAATAAAGCTGTTGTTGTTGTAGTGCCATCTGGCTGCCATGGAGGGAATGATGGCATGTATGACATATTACCCTCGGGCATGTGGATCACTAAAGGTGAGAGTTCTGATATTTACATTTCTGAAATAATTATTTAGTATGACATTTTCATTTTTGTGTTTACTATAACCACTTGCAGGAAAAGCTGGGGGTTTATTTCCTATCTAAGATGGATTCTGACAACCCTAAAGTGCAAGACGTAAGTGATATTTTTGTGATTAAAATGTAAGTGTATTAAATATGTTAGTACATTTGTTCCCGGTTCTGTTAGCGTTTTTTATATTACAATGTCCAGTTGCTTAAATTGATTTTTGTCTTTAAGTTTGTGTTTCTGGGTTGTAGGTGGCTTGTGAGTGTTACGGGCGGCTGCCTTGCCTGGGAGGCGTGCTCGAGCGTGGAGGAGGTGGGCGCCGGGCTGAGGGATGGACCAGCCAGGTGCACTGTCTTCTAGCATCAGCCAATAGCATTCTGGGACATTTATATCAGGGAATAGAAACAGGTGAGATAGAAAACTGTTGTTAAACAGACACCTTTTTCAGAGGTTTAGTTATCTAACATTTGTACAACTTGTTGCTGCTTTGCATGCCATCGGATTTTGTGTTTTTATGGTTCATGCATATGATAGCTGACTTCTGTGTGCTGTTCTTTACTGTATGAAGCTATGCATAAAATTTTGCAATTCTTTTTTTTATGCACTGATTCCATCTTCATAATCCTGGGTATGTGTTGCATCATGATCCTAAAGGCATCATATTTATTACGATTTCATTCTTAAGTAATTTTTCCATCTGTCACTGCTGTTTTCTTTTTGGGTAATGGCAGGCCAGCCAATCCCCAAAAAATGGATTGGAATTTTTCCATATTATTGGCTTTAAAAGTGGGAGATAAAATCCTGTAGTTATTGCACCTGTATTCATAGAATTACATTAAACCAGGTTTCACTAGTCCACACAAAGTAAAGTCACTCCAGGTGCACCTGGAGTGACTTTACTTTGTGTGGAATAGTGAAACCTGGTTTAATGTAATACTATGAATTACTATTTAAATCACGCTTTTAATATCCGGGTTAATTGGTATTACATTAAGCTGAAATGTTATAAACATAATGTTATATTGACAACACAAACAACAACCTGCAAACCTAGTCCAAAACCTACTGTTATTATTACCTATTAAGCATTTTAGGCAGCTGTTCTTCTCTCTGTTCAATATTGCAGGCCGCACACCTGTGACACAGAATGAGTCATATAGTTAAATGTCACAGAGCTGGGATGCTCTATTATCACCTTTAATTGAATGCCTCTTGTCTAATCAGATTACTCAGTCGGAACTAACTGTTTAAATTTTGTAACTCGACAGCATTTTAGGGCTGAAACGATTCCTTGAGTGACTCGAGTAATCTGATTACAAAAAATGATAGAGGCAAAATCTTCTGCCTCGAGGCTTTTTTAAAATTAATTTTAAAAGCTTGTGTTACGTTTTTGGAAATTGAAAGGGAGCGATAAAAAAAAAAAAAAAACTTTTATCAGTGAAATATGTTTTCAGCAGCAGGAAACATTGCTTTAAAGCGCAGGGCAAGCCTCAGTTCGGAACATGTTGACATGCTTACCTTTTTTCATTGCAATCACACGATCCTTCAAAGACTAGTGTGCACACACGTCCAAGAGAGAGACATTTATATTCTAATGAATATATCAACTTAAAACACAATGTATGGACTCTTGCTTCTGTTCATGGATTTTTGCAACCTAAATGTCATCACAAAGCATTTCAATAAGAAGTCAGTAAAGGCTTATGTTATGCCTGACCTGTAGATTTTGAAACTTTTAGTTCTGAAAGTTATGTTGCACAACTTGGTGTTTTGTATAATTATTTATTTTAATGTGTGCCTTAATTTCTGGATACTTAAAGTAATTTGAATGCACTTCTCAGTCAACTTTAAGCAATTCCTTGTATTGTGAATAATGACTGTTTATTTTTTTTTTGATAAAATGCTGTATGCATTTAAAAAAAAAAAAAAAGGCAACACTTAGTCCAAGTTTGACTTGAATGCCTCTCATATGTGTATGCAACTTCAAGTTAAACCGGGACTAATTGTTCTTTATTTTTTTGAGCAGTATATTTTATATTGCTGTTTAATTAAGCAAAAGTACATTTTATTACGATGAATTGATTAAATTTTTGGTAGAATACTCGATTACTAAAATATTCTATATCTACAGCCCTTTACGTTAGAATGCACACACCCAAAATGTGAAGTATTGATATTCATACTCTCTAATATCTGCCACACGAAACACAAAAAGTGCCACCATGAAGGCACAGAAGGACTGTCTTTGGTAATATTATCGTAAACCTCATTCAATGCTCTAGATTCATGTCCAAAATACGTCACATGTTAACAGGTCTGAAGACAACTTTTTTTAGCAGTAAGATGCAGAAGACCAGCTACCAGTTGGTAGTTTGAGACAGCTAGGCTTCACTACATTTATTACATTTTTACTCATTTCTCTTAAACGCATTTGTCTTCAGAAGAGACCATACATTATGAGGGTCCAGGAGTAGAGCTGCCCTTTCCTCCGCTGGATGATGTTGATCCACTGCTGATTCTTCACCTTCGCCATCGTTATAGAGCAGTGTGCCTGGCTCTTAAACATACACTCAGGTAGAGTGTCTGTGCGTCTGACTGTGTGTGCGCTTGTGTGATTATTTACAAGAAGTTTGTTACGCTCAAATGTTTGCTAGGGTAATTTCCTGCATATAAATATGAATTAGTTAGTAATTCTTGTAATGTAATTAGCAATGCTTTTATAGAGATGTTAAACTACATAAAAAACGGTACTGTTCAAACTTACTTGATTTTGTCTATGAAAGTTGAACTGAAAATTTTTTTTTTGTTTTTTTTCTTGCTTGTAGTATTGACCCAGCGACCTCTGTGCGTCTTCCCATTCAGCACCTCCTTAATATAGTGTGCCGTGCTCTGGCTGTCAACATCAAGAACATTGTAAGTTTTTACAAATATGTATTTCTGACATTCACTCCCTGCCTCTTTCCCTCCTTCACTGTTGGGCCCCAGTATATCGACGAACACCCAAGTATATTTCTAAACCCTTTTTCAAAATATTCCCAATCAATGCCATCCGCAATCGATTTCCGTAGCGCACAGTTTCCTCTTAACGTAAGTCCCGTCAGTTTGTGTGTTGATGGATGTGGCTTCAGACATCAAATTGTGTATTTGGACTTTCATGTAGAACCAAGATTATTACTTTAAAAAGGAAAAAAAAATACCTCTACTGGAATATGGGAATGATGTCGCCAAGTTTAACTCTCAAAATGCACCCATCATTATTTTTTGGTCATAGAAATACTCGAACACAACCATGTTGTTGTTGGTCTTTCGGCTGCTCCAGTAGAGGGGCCGCCTTAACTTGGCACAGGTTTTATACTGGATCAGCCTTCCTGATGCAACCCTCCCATTTTATCCGGGCTTGGGAAAGGTGCTGCATCTAGCACACATTTTGTCACATTTCAACCACAAGCGTAAATGTGTTTTATTGGGTTTTTCTGTGATAGACCAACCCCAAGTAGCACATAATTGTGAACTGGAAGGAAAAGGATGAATGGTTTTCAAATGTGTTTTTTGCAAATAAATATCTGAAAAGTGGGGTGTGCATTTGTATCCATAACCCCTGAGTCAATACTTTGTAGAACCACCTTTCGCTACAATTACTGCTGCAAGTCTTTTTGTAGTGTATCTCTAACAGCTGTGCACATATAAGGAGTGAAATTCTTGCCTATTCTGTTTTAAAGAATAGCTCATGTATAAAGAATAGCTAGCAAAATAGCTCAAGCTCAGTCATATTATAAGGAGAATGTCTGTGAACAGCAATTCTTTTGAAAGTCTTGCAACATATTCTTAATTGGCTGTAGGTCTGGACTTTAACAGGGCCACATGAATATGCTTTGATTTAAAACGTTCCATTGTAGCTCTGGCTGTATGTTTAGGGTACTTTTCCTGCTGTAAGATGAACCTCTGTCCAAGTCTCAAATCCTTTGCAGACTCTAACAGGTTTTCTTCTAAGATTACTTTTTCACATTTTGTCACGTTACAACCACAAATGAAAATGTATTTTATTGGGATTTTATGTGATAGACCAACACAAATGGCACATAATTCTGAAGTGGAAGGAAATCTTCCCATCGACTCTGGCCAGCTCCCTGGTGTCTGTTGAAGAAAACCATCCCCACAACATGATGCTGCCAATAATGGCTTCCTTCTTGCATCTCTTCCATAAAGGCCAGATTTGTTGATTGCAGGACTAACAGTTGTCCTGTGGACACCTGAGCGGTGAATCTCTGCAGCTTCTCCAGAGTTACCATGAGATTAAATCACACACAACTGGACTTTATTTACTAATTAGGTGACTTCTAAAAGCGATTGGTTCCACTTTGAATTTGGTGTACAGTCACAGTATTATTTAAACTATAAATAATGAAAAAAGTAAATAATGATCACTTAAATTTTAGATTCATTTGAAAATTTTTGAAGCTTTATATACAATAATCCTTTTTTTATTGTTGTGTAATACTAAAAATATTGTTATAAATGCTTGTTTGTGTATGTTTTACAGAATGTCACAAGTGAAGGGTGCTTAAAACTACTGGTTTTGCCATCAATACATACCGACACGTTGGAGGTGCTCTCTGCTCTAATTAAAGCGTGGGTAATCACAAACCAGTTCACAAACATGGTTCTTCTCTTGACACCATATGTACTGTATCATTGAATGTGAAATTGTGATAGTGAAATTGTTTCTTGACCAAATGAATGCGCATAACACTCCAGTCTTGTTTTTCAGTGTGGGTGCTGGCCTGGTGCAATATTGTAATGTGCTATCCAGGCTTTTTTCTCAAGCGCTCTGTGCATGGACACCCCTACCAGAGGCCAGCCTCGGTCAACAAAGAGCATACAGGTAGCATACAATCAAGAAACACAAAGCAAATTTTCTTGACAGGATCAAGATTATGCGATTACATTCACACACATTCATGAATCTCTAGAAAGTCTAGAAGTATTATAAATGATTTCCCTTGTCCTTTTTCAAGCCTCTTGTCCTATTCACAGTGCTGTGCGGGTGGCCCTGTATCGCACGCTAGAATTGTGGGTGCGTGTCGGCAGGCCGTCTTCCTCAGTTCTGCAGGGTAGCTGCTCTCACTCAGAGCTGCTCTTTGCTAATCTCATTGGGGACATTACACCAGGAACTGAGGCCGTTAAAGTGAGTCAACTGTGCAGTGTTTCTACTTTTCCAAGGAATCTTTGATTACGTACATATAGCTCCTGGATTATTGCCATTCTTGGTAACGGTGATGTTCAAAAGTAATTCAAATGTTATGACCTAAAATTTTGATAGATATTTCTACAGACAGGCTCAAAAATCTGAGGTTTTACATACACATTAGGTTAAAGGTGTATTAAATATTGCAATTTATAAATATATGCTCCCCCAAATGTAGTTTTAATGACATTTAAAGGAAATATGCTATTAGGCATTTTATAGGCTTTAAATTCCAAATAGTAACTAAATACGAAGGCTATAAACCTGGCAACAAAAATGATTACCCAAAGTGCAGTTTAAAGTCACTACTTACATCTGGAGTCTTTTTCCATCCTTCAGCAACATTTTGACTAACTGATGTTAAATGCTTATACAGTGTAACCTTTGATTGCGAGCATAATTTGTTCCAGAAGTGTCCTTGTATATCAAAACACTCGAATATCAAAGCGAAGTTTCCCATAAAAATAATGGAAACTCAGATTACAGTTAAAAAAATGTTCATATAAAAATAAATAATACAAAATGTAAAGTTGAAAAAAAAAATCAATAAAAAAACTGTACTTTATCTTTGAAAAGTGTCCCGACAGTGTTTGTCACACGCACACACATGCGTAATTATATATAATGT